>KZ807370.1:166671-182997 GCA_000696205.2 Oncopeltus fasciatus | reverse complement strand
ATTTATAAATATTAATTTTATTTGTAGTTTTTAATCCCACGTAAATTTAAATAAATAAAAAAAAGGGAACAGAATAAAAATCTAACTGTCCCAGCCAGGACAGATTTAAAGAAGATAAGCAAAACATAATCTTACAGGTAGCCCCATTTTCACTCTCACAAAACATGATTTTTCTACCACAATTGAGGCACATGATCATTTTTATCCTAATGTCCTGGATGGGACAGTTAGATTTTTTATTCTGTTCCCTTGCACTAAAAATTAGTAAAATTTACGTGGGATTAAATACCATAAAAAAATAATATTTTTGGTATTAGTTATTGTTCTGCACACTCTTATTTCAGCAATTTTTAAACTAATGATACAGAACTTGGTAATTAAACTCCTCTTTGTTATCAGATGCTGAGTTCAGGCGAGGGGAAGTGGGGTTTACATTGGCACCACAATAAAAGATCTTCATATATTCATTAATATTAGCCTTACAGAAAAATATTTGCAAAATTAAATTTCTTAAAATTTAAAATAAATTTTTCGGAAGAACGCATATTAAATATAAATTAAAAAATTTAATTTCAAATCATGATGCTAAATGTGATTGTGTAATCCCATATTACATTATTAATTTGAATCGTCCAGGGAGCTACAAAAAAACTTCTTCTAGCTCCCTGTACGATTCAAATTAATAAATATAATTTCAATTGTTAGGCTACTTATTTTAAATTATTGATATATTAATATTGATTTATACTTTCTTGTTTCTTCTCTCCCCTTAAAGTATATTCAAAAATTGTGGTGTGTAGTCACACGCGATGCTTTTATTGCTAAGGTTCTTTAAATGTTTTTTGTTTTAATGTCCCTATTGATATTAGAAACAATCTATATGAATAAAAAAATGTATTTTATCACTTTTTATTAGAATAGAAGTATTTTTTTTTTGTTTTTAGTAAATTGTTGTCATGAGGTGATTTATAGATCAAAATAATCTAAATATCATGTGCCACAATTGTGGTAGAAAAGTCATGTTTTGTGAGAGTGAAAATGGGGCTACCTGTAAAATGTTTTGCTTATCCTCTTGAAATCTTGCGAATGAAAAGTACGACAGAACATACGACATTCGTTCCTGAAGCGAGTCGGTCCTCAAGCTCTAGCTGTCAGCTGATTCAATCCGCTCGAGTGCATCAAGGTGCGATCGCAAGGGACTTTACAACCTATCAGCATGAGTGCCCGCGTCAGTCAACTTATCGCTCTTGAGGATTGGAAAGAGATCTAGATCAAGGGGGATGAACACACTGTCCCTCGGTGTTCTTCTGAAATGTCTTCCGTGAACAACCCCCGCGTACGCGGTCACATCTCAGGAGGTGGGGTGACCCATGGTTAGTATATTAACCATCAACTTTGGATTGAGTTATATAGTAATCATATGTATCGAGAATAACCTTATGGTGCTGCTATCTTTGTTTAGTAGGAGGATACAGAATCAGAAAATTCTATAATGATGCCGATCCTGGAATTTATACAAATTTTATTTGATGATAAATCAAATTTATCGCAGCTGCTACAAAGATACTTAGTCATCAGTTTTAATTCTTAAAGTCATTTAGTAAAGATCAATTCTGATAACCTGTATTTGGTAGAATTTTAACCTGTCTTAAAATAATGTATCTGAATTCCGAATTCAAACTCTTTTCCCCAACAGATTTGGCTAAAATCGGTCTAGAGGAAATAATTTATGACATTCTCACTTCTATAAATTTAAAAAAAATACGCTTATTGAAAGTTATATATTATAATCTAATTTAGAGGGCAGCATTGGCCACATTTTATTTTTTAAACAAAGAAAAATATTTTGGTTTTTAAGTTTTCAATTGCAAGTTACGATTTTTTATCGAATTTTTTTAATTTTAATTAATTTATTATTTATTAAAGTGGGGTGGGAAAAGTTAGGATTTAAATAAATACTAAAAATTATTATCCTAATACCTACGTTGTTATTGGAGTTAGGATAAAGTTCATACACCTTATTAACAGTAAAATGTAATTTTATAATATGTGTACGAAAACGCTCGTTAAGTAAGAAAAATTAAAAATATAACTACTATGGGTGAGCCCTTCCTCACTCTTCTTTCCCGACTAGTCTAGAGTGAGCTTAGTTGAACATACGTTCTATGGTCATTATTATCTCCTCATGTATCTGTGCCCATATTTAATGAATCTGCTTAGATTAGGCAAATCCTGTCTGACAAGTTTATTATGTATTTCTATTAGAGGGCGATAAGAAAGTTTTTTTTCGTTACATTCATGTATTACATTAAGGCGCTTTATTTGCTTAAATTTAGCCTCCACTCGATTTTTTTTTCGTAAGGCTGAGTTAAATTCCTGTCTATACAATTGGTATACAATTCGTGCCGATAGTTCTTGGGATTCCGAAGATCGTACGATATAAAGAAGTATATATATATGTATACATGTATATGTGATGAGAGGATTGTCAGGAATTCGGTCTTCGTATTTGAAGAATTAAAAACTAATTTGTAACCAAAATAGTTTTTATTTTAACCAACGTTTCGTCCTGGTTTTTAGGACTCAATAGCAATGATGTGGACACTGTTGAACAAGAATCTCTCTCCCTCCCCATCACCCTCCTCCTCCTTTTTTACCTAAATTTCAAATTCAGGCCGAAACTTTGGAAACTTCTACAATTAAAGTAATTTTAATCGCCTCAAACATATTAAACTTTTAAAAAAATATAACTATAAGAATATTTTCTCCTTTTCAGATTAATAATTTAAGCGCAGCCTAACCTGGTCTCAGTACAGCTGGTGTACTTTTGCCTACTGCATAACTTTACTTAATCTATCGGATACATTTTTAACTTGAGCTAGAACATTACTATATTTCAGATGGAAAAGCTCTGTGTCACGCGAGGAGCTTGCCAATTTAACGTAATGGAAGGAGAGCACTTATCCCGCATGAGATCTTTAGTGTTATATCTCTGCTTTATGTACTATGTTCTACTTAATCCAAATTTTTTGGCTAGTTAGCGAAATTTACAAAATTTATAAAAGCAAGAAATTAAATTTTTCTTGAAATATCTTGAAGCTCTAACGCCAAATATCTTATTGTTCAGAATGCATATCGGAGGCGAACATTCATTAAAAAATATTTAAAAAAAAAAAAGTACGAACATAAAAGTTTGCTCTAGACCAACTGGTAAGGAGTTGGGGAACCGCTCACACATCGTAGTTACTTTTTTTAAATGGCTTTCTTAATAAGGTTTCGTAAAATAATATTATGTTCCATGATGTTATTTCTGAAAATTGAGTTTTTTCTGACTTTTTTTTAGACTGAAATTTTTTTTAAAATTTAATCTTAATGAAATAAAAATAGAGATGTTACTATTTTAAAATTAACGAAATAAACTCCTTCCTATTTAATTTAAACTAAATTTAAACTATTTTAAGGTTATTCACTAAAAAGCTTAAATACTCTTTAGTTCTACATTTTAAAAAGAAAGGGGCATGTCTAAAACTTGACTATATCTTTCTCAATATGCTTTTTCCTTTTATTCTTTTTTTTTTTTTTACATTAATAAAATGTAATTGTAAAATAATTACATTTGGAACTATTTTGATTTTTTTTTATTGCACTAAGATTAACAATGACATAAACATTTTAATTTGAATCGTACAGAGAACTAGAAAAGAAAACTCTCTACCTCAGCCAGGGAGATGGAGATTTTTTTGGTTTTTTTAGCTCTCTGAACGATTCAAATAAATTATGAAATGTGGGATGACTTTACCACAATTTTCATCATGATTTGGATATAAATATTTTAAATTTTTGTCTCTTTCTGACGTCTCCTCGACCGATTAATTAATTAAAGTGAAACGAACCTTAGATACCCAATATGGTTTTTATTATTTTTAGTAGAGCACGAAAACACACACACACACACACACACACACACACACACACACAGACACACACTTGGTGAGAGTTCCCTGCTAAGACTTTAAGTTATTTTATTAAATATCATAGTTTTTTTTTTTTTTTTTTTTTTTTTTTTTTTTTTTTTNCACACACACACACACACACACACACACACACACACACACACACACACACACACACACACACACACACACACACACACACACACATACACACAAGCACATATGCAAAAGTTAAAAAATACCATATTTTTAGTTTCTTCAATGACCAATCCAAAGAAGGATCAGTACAAATCTTTTGAAATTTTTGAAAATTTGTGTTATTGAAGTGTGTTCTTAGCTTTTATTTCTCTAAGGGACATCTGGTAATAGGCACAGAAAGGAGGGGATTTTACTTCACTAAAGAGTGCACGGTTAAATTGGTCATATATCTGGGGGAAATTACAAAGATCAGTCAACTTATAAATGTATGCATAATACATATATACATGTATGCATTCTTCGCAGTAACGAATTACGAAGATAAATCATGTAATGCTTATAATAAATGTGGATATAATTTGTCATACAAAGATTTGTATTAAAATTATAAATACATTACTCAATACTAATTCTTGTCCATCTTGCTGTCCACTTGGCGCTAATGCCTTCTCATAAATAAATGTAAAATTGCTGCATTTTGTAAGCACTCTTCTTGACTCAGCGAAGAGATCAAACCCTATGAGATTTAATCTTCATTTCAGTATTTTTCCTGCTTTGTTAGAAATCTCTGCGATAGCGGTGTCCGTTTTCTCCGTTTGCTCTTTGATTATGTCGATCTTCTCGTTCTGGGTGTCCAATTCCTCGCCCATCGTGAGGCAGATAGTCTTCAGGTTGGAGACTGCTGCCGCGACTTGACTGAAGCATTCCTCCAGTTCTTCTTCTCTCTCCCCATCGTCTCCTATCCTTGGGAACACTGTTTCTTCTTGGGACTGGATCGCGTCTCCCGATTGCTCCTGCGTGCGGGTTGGAGACTTCGCTTTGGTCCTGAGATCCTTCAGGTCGTACAGCTCCTTCGAGTCCCGCCTCCTAGCCTTCTTCGCGTCTTCCCCACGCGGCTTCCCGCCCTTGCCGAAACACGACCTGAGCAGTCTGCACAGCATGCAGCCCGCACTGTCGAGCTCTGCCCGGGCTTCCTCCAGCTCGTCGTCCAATCGCAGTAGGCCGGCCGAGGCGCGCTCCAATCGCTCTCCTTGGTCGCGGAGGACTTCCAGAGTGGATTCTCCTGTCTGCTCGCTCTCTGTGACCATCGCAACCATCCTCCGCGTGCTTGCAATGCTCTCGTCACGAAGTATATCCCCCGTAATCTTTAAACAGTCCGTCTCTTTCAGAGTACTGACTTCTGTTGCCATAACTCACCGATCAAGAAATAGTTGAACAAAGCTAAACCAAGAAGTTACAAACAAATGTCATTCTGAAGAGACTGCTATTCATTGGAACATAAAAAACAAATATAACCTACACGCATATGGTAAAAAGTAATTGTTGATATGCAGTATCACAAGACAAATAAATGTCAGGGAATATGATAGTTCAATATCTATAATAACGGAAAAAATTCATAGAAATATTCCAAGGTTAAATTTGTAAGGGAAATATATTGCTCGAGTTGAAATAAAAACAATCTACATTTAAAGTATGCTGAGAATAAATTGAAAATTTAAAATTGGTAAATGAACCATGAAAAAAAGGGAACTTAAACTGAAATATCAAAAACAACAATCTAAAAATTTCTTATATTTAATTTTTTGTCAAATTCTTGTAAAACCTTTATTAATAATAACCTTATGCAACCTTCTTTTTGTTGATAGAATAAATTTAGAAATTGTACACTGCCTTGTAAATGTGAAAGCTTATGCAATCAGCCCTTAATAATTTAAATCATGTACAATAATTTAAATTTGTACATTTTTAATACATTCGCCACTTTATTCATGTCATGTTCACGGAAGCTTTTTCGACATTTTAATTTTTTTGCTTATTAAGAGATAATTTACAGTAATCATCAAACCTTTTTCTTCAACAATAGTAATAATTTGTTTATATCATCCTGGATTATTTTAATTTTCTTTTAATTTCTACTCAATTGAAGAATTTAAATCTTGACGATTCCTTAAAAAAATTAGTGTTTTTAATGTTTCAGGTCCATAGAATCCAAAACTTATATAAATAATTTACACATTCAAAGAGTTTGTTTAAATTCGGGATTTAATTAATATATTATCCAAACTTTGTCAAATTTCAAAAGTCTTGGTCCAGCAGAAGGAAAAAGGTTAAATAAGGATCATATGTTTAGAATTGCTCATACAGCCATAACGAATACAACAAATTATTTGCTGTTGGGGCAATTTTAATATTGAACGCATTGAACTTTATGTTTTTATCAAATTCCTCAAATCTTCAACAATCCTACAACGGAAAAGTAAAAAATCTGCTAATTAAAAAAATATTTGAATATGTGTGCATTTGTGTAAATATTTCTTTACGCGCTCTAGCTCTTGCAATATTTAAAATTATAAATTACTTAATGAATATATTTTAGTTATTCTTTTGTAAGCTATTGCTTTAGATTGTTAGTGTATGATATTTTTCAAGAGGATGAGGGGGATTCAGAGAGAGATAAAAATTTTAAGACATAATGTCGTCCCTGAGGAATTTTTTGGAATATAAGTCCCTATATAAGTCCGCATATAAGTCCCTGAGGCATTTTTTGGAATTTTTCGAAAATGTTCTATCAATCTTTGAAAAATAAGAATGAATTTGACACTTAGCCAATATGAATCATTCGCAAACATTATTTAGAAAAATACCCTGAAACTTCTCAACACAAAGTTCAACTAAGGTTAATTTTACTTAGATAAATCCACTTATATCAATTAGTTATCTTTAGGTACATTTATCATATTATCACAAAACAGTTAAAGATTATTAAAATTATTTATATTATTAAAAGTAATAACCTAAAACCTTAAAATACTTCAGTCTCATATGAAAAATTGCCAAGAAGAGATGCAGTCGTCATTACGAGGATACGTATAGGACATAAACGCCTAACCCACGGTTACCATCTAGTTGGTAGGCGACGAACAACATTTGACTTGTGTGTGGAGATCTTCTCAAGGCGGACCACATTATTTGCGGCTGTCCCCAACTACAGACAACAAAGCAAATGTTTGCCTTAAAAGGGGATCCAAAGGAGTTGTTACGAGAAAATAAAAATTTCAACAAAATAATTGAATATCTGAAATACATCAAATTACCATATATACCAGTATACTGGAGTATATGAGTCTATATACAAATCTTACTTGTCTACGATAAATTTAGTGATAGTTCTAAACATAAGTGATATTTTACTATTAAATGAACTTAACTATTTTAATTTGATTGAATTTTATATTTACTATTAGATTATTGTTTATTTATTTATTTAATATTATTAGTTGATTATAGGATTATTGTTGTTAGTTGGATATGAATCATTACAATAATAGTTAAGCGCTAATGATTATCAGCAGTTGATGCGCGATGCATAAAAAAAAAAAAAAAAAAAAAAAATCTTAAAAGTATAAACCTAAATCGGATCATATATTTTTTAAATTTATTTCATTTAAAATAATAAGTTGAATAATATTAATCATAAAAATATGTCAGCCTTAAGATACACTGCAAGTAGGAGGCACATTGTGAATAAGTATGGAGATATAGGTTATGCACTTGTACGTGATGAAACCTGTGCCATGAGCACTTTGTGAAGTTGCCATTTTCTGTAGGGCCTCGGGCCGTCAACAGCTGATTTGACAGGTGGCCTGGAAGGAGGGCAGGTGTAATGAGATGTCGATAAAGGCGAATATATATATAGCCGCTTCCTGGACCTCGCCTCACTCCGCTCCGGCAAATTATAATTTCAGTCGAGCACACGGAAGGTAACCGAGGGGTGTGGGGGGTAAAGGACCCCCACCCCAAAACTATCCGGGTTAGTACGAAGGACACGGATATTAGAATGCAATGGCCGGCAGTTGGTGTATCCATAGGTCTAACTTTAGTTTTGGCTTACATCGACTGTTCTCAGATGTCTGGATATGACACTTCCGACTATAATTTTCAAGATGAGGATTGAAAACAGAAGCGATTGACCTCCGTTTACCTGAACCAAAGCGAAATTATGGTATGAAGGATAAGTCCATTGGTCTTCTAACTCCTTACCAAACCTGAGGTTATAAGTTATTCATATCCATTTTTTTTCAAATTTCAATCATATCCACTCCTTTATATTATAATCCCGTTATGAAGAAATTTTAATAATAATAAAAAAAATGGATATTTCAAATTTGGCAACAATATAATCTTCCCATCCTCCTTTCCACTACCCTATTCCCTATCAATCTATTCATACAAAGGTTTGTAGGAATTAACTAAATCACTGAATTGGAATTCCTTCTTTTATATTCTGAATGTCTACGAAGTTCTAGTGATTAATTCACTTCTTAAATATAGCTTATATATACAATGATATCTAAATGCTATTATAGCCCATGCAGGCGACGAATGGATGGTGAGGTCGTGCAAGGCGTAGGAACTGGTATCAGCGGGGTATCTGTGACGTCACCTGGGAGAACCGCTGACCGCAAGACCTCGCTGCGATGTAGCTCGCTGGGCCTAGTAACCTGGGTACCTCTATGGCAACTACCTCGAAGCTAGGGAGGTTATCCCGAGGTTACCGTGCCGGCTCAATATTAGCTAAAATACAGATGTAAATAGAGAGTACTTGCGGTCTCTGAGCTCCCATTGACGGTTGATCCAATACCCCGTCTTTCTCTCGATTCCTGAGTGTGTGAAAAGTGCCGTGCTTGTTGGAGACTTCCGCGTTCGCTGCGAGGGCTAAGGCGTTGTTCGTTAGGAGTGGTCTCTTCACAACTGTGCCCGAATCATCACTCTCGCAGGAAGTTCAAATCAAAAGTGCGTACCGTTACACAATTAATATAACTATAGCTAAATGTGTTTGTATATACTCACACACATTTCTAAATTAAAAGAAGTATTTAAGAGTGAATTAAATAATATTAATTTTGATTTATAGAAAAAGACTGAAAAATTTCGAAATGATTGGTGTTAATGTCCACTATGGTTGACACGCATAGAGGAAGAAATAAAAAAAACAAAATGAGGTTTGTGTACATAAAATAATGTCAACGTAATTATATCGTTTTTGGGGAGGTCATCTAAGTATATTATAATTATATGTTCATTCAACTTCATATTCTATTTATATAAGTGGTATCCAGATTTTCAATTTAATTTATCTCTAATTTATCATATTTTTAAATCTTAGAGAAAGAATATTTTCAAGATTTGTATGACTTTTATAATTCAAAATTTCTTCTAATAAAAAAAAGAAGATTTTCAGGTCTTAATGAAGTTCATTGTCTTGTTTAGTTATCATTGTTTTCGAATCAGGATTTGTTTACATCTTAGCACTAAATTTATAAATGTTTTCGAGAAGTGATATTAACTATAGTGACTTATCTGATGGGGAGTAAACCCGAGAGAAATAAATGTGTTTACAATTTACTACTTTTCAGTCTTATAATGAAGATCAATGTGTTTTCCTACATCACGGCCACTTCATTGGAGGGGAGTATTAGCTAGCCTCTATGGGGTTTTATTTTCATTTATCTAATGCCTCATTGGAAATTTATTATTAATTATTTATTTTGGAGTAAATTTTCCAAACAAGCTTTTCACTTTGGTACTTTGTCACAACTAACTCTTTCAACTCTCCACCAATCTTTTTCAGGAAGAGATTTAAAAGACTCTAAGAGAGAGAAAACTCATCCATAAACTATATTTATTTATTGGTTCATCTAAAATTGAATATACGTATACATACATACATATATATGTATATATATATATACCATATATATATATATATATATATATATATATATATATATATACATTTTTTTAATCCTTCCATTTCTTGTCCAGAACTTTAATTTCATCAGTTTGCACTTGCCATGGCATTGCCACTTGCACATCTCTTGTAAAGTGATGGCTAGAATCAATACCTTGGGCTTTGATTTAAACAACCATCCATNTATGTATGAAATCATTAAGAAAACTTAAATCATTAAGACTTAACCTGCAATCCTTAATTTGATTTTGAAAAATGTAGCAAACCATCGGATGGACTTTTTGTGTAGTTTATATATAGAAAATATAATAAATAATTGAAGCATTTTCTATTAATCATTATTAAGAGTAGGGGTTAACTGGAAACCCTTCACTTGGCTCAAAACAAGAATTTACTTTGACTACAAGAAATTACATTAAAATGCAATGTAGCTCGATACTTTACTCTGATTACTTGATCTTTTTAAGCTAAATCATTTTATTTAAAACCAAAAATTTGATACAGTTAAGTAGTCCCAATTATTACTGAAACTCGCAAAATATTAAATAAAAAGTGTATAGAAAAAAAATGGAAGTTTATTTATTCGGAAAAGTTAAACATAATGTGACAGAGGATGCTCGAGTCCTCTTGAGATTCGAAATTGGGGAGCCGTAGCTCGCAAAGGAGCCGAATGGCGGAGGTTCATAGAGGAGACCATGGCGGACTATAGGTTATAGCGCCGTCTAATAGAGGAGACCAAGAACCATGGGGGACCATGGGTTATAGCGCCATCTAATAGAGAAGACCAAGAACCATGGGGGACCATGGGTTATAGCGCCATCTAATAGAGGAGACCAGGAAACATAGGCGACCATGGGTTGTAGCACCATCTCGTAGTATTAAAAGTAGTATAATATAATATATTTATAAATATATAAAAACTAACTAGAATCAAATAAAAATCAAAATTGTCTTCTTGAGAGTGCTTCTTGTGGTGCTGTGTATTTTCTATGTGAGGTGAAATCTTCATAATCAGACACAGTTTTAAACTCCATTTGTAGGTACTTCAATATTACTAACTAATGGTGAGTTTTTGACCATAGAGATTATTAGTAGACGTTATTTCGTTGGGGTTCGGTCAAAATACGTAAATAAGAAAAGTACAATTTAAAAATTTGTATTGTTATACATTTTTTAAGTTGTATTTTTTTTTCTACCTTGACCTAACCCCAACAGAATAACATCTACTATACAAATTTTTAAAATTGTCTTTTTTTTTTATCTACCTTGACCAAACCACAACAAAATAATATATATCAATTACTAACTTTTATAGGGATATCTTACTTGTGAATCCTGGGAAGTCCATATAATCGGAATGACTTTAAGTCCAAAATTACCAAGGGATTCTGTTCAGGTTAATTATTTAATGACTGAAGAAATTTTCATCTTTATTTTTTTACTGTGGAAGTTACTGACGACTTTTCAATTATTTCACCCACCTTTGATTGAGGACCTCCACCTGCAGCTGTTATGTAGAAAGGAAAACACTTCCTTTTCATATGTTTTCTTCCTGAGCCCCCCAGATATGCTATGAAAGTATTTAATAACTGTAATTATTTGTATAGTCATTTATTAATTATATTTTCTTTTTCCAGGTAAGTCTCTTGATTATGGATCTAATATAAAATGTACGATTTTACTACCTTAATTAGGGTAAGTAGTTTAGAGTAATTACTATAGTAATATAATATTATTCTACTCATACTAGGTATTCAAATATGCTATAAAACACAATTCAAATGGGTATATCTTACATTTGATATTTTACACCACATAAAATATCCTGTAAAAGAAAAATGTCAATTCGAAATGTATATTTTTGTTGATTAGAGAAAGAAATTATTGTGTTATTAATTATTATTATTATGCAAATACTGTGAATCGAATATACGTATATACTATAATATTTACAATTATTTAATATACTTCTTTACTTTGTCAATTAGGCTTTTCTGTAAGACTGCGTATGTACCATCTATAAATAGGTCTTCCATGTTCTCATAGTTTGTATTTATTTTATTTTATAAAGAACGAAGCGTTGACTGTGTCCAGGAAAATAACCTGTAAATCAATCATGATTACTGTATATATAATCCATATTGAGTCCTGGATGAAAATAAGTCCACCAAATGTGTGCAGCGATACTCATTTTATATAGAATGATCTGTTTTATTAATCATTAAAGGTTAGAAAGCTGTTTCATCCCTAAAGAATAAGTATTAATTAACATACAACGGATAGACTAAATAGTATGAGCAATACATAAACTTTGAGGAAATAATAAAAAGATTATGATATTGAAGATTGAGTTTGCAAAAATAAATGTACTGAATTACCTAGTAGTTTTCGGAGTAACTTTATTAATTGAACTGGCTGACACACAATGTTTTGTTGCTTTTACATTTATTAATAGTGTGTGTTTACTCTTACTAGCGAAATATTTAGGTACACTTGGTGTATTGACGATATTAAAATATTATTTATCAATTTATATATATATATATACATACACACACACACACACACACACACATATATATATGAGCGTGTGTGTGTGTGTGTGTGTGTGTGTGAGAGTGTATATATATATATATATATCCTGTCGCCATGAGTCCCTCAGTGAATAGTGTAAACTCACGGTGTTTTATCGGTCATATTCATTCATCGTCCTGCTTTTATTTCTATGACTTCCAGTACCCTATTCTGGTTAATTTGTAGTATCCAGTTAAGAAGGTCTCACCCAGTTTGTAGAATTACAAAACGAAGTGCATCATTTTATATAGACCTGTATATATGTATAACGTAGTGTCTGTGAATAAGACACCTTATTTACAGCCATAAAAGTGTGTGTTTAAGCAAATAAATAAGTACTCAATATGTGTATATATATATATTCACCCACTAATTTTAATGTACTTTATATTTTTATTATTTTATAGAGTACATATATATTTGCTTAAACACACACTTTTTTGATTTTATGTAGATAGCCTTATTCTCATACACTACGTTATATATAAATGGTAACCTAGAAATATCTGAGCACGAACTCGATGAAACCATGTTGTATTCTATACCTAATGTACCAGACTATCACTACTTGGTACAGTGAGTCCCCCGTAGATATTAGCTTCTTCCTACTCAGATGGAAAACCATCGAGTTTTAATAGATTAATTTTGCGTTGGTTTCTACACACTGTAGCTATTTGTATGTCTTCCTGGATCTCAGCTTCACTGATTATTCAAAGGAGATGTGTTAATGTTAGGTAAGAAAATTCACACCTAGGTAGGAGACGTTTTCAGTGAGGATAGTGTCGACCCCAATAACAAGCCAGAGTTCATCTCTATAAATGATAAATCGGAGTCCAAAAGAATGAAGAAGCTGATTTTTTTTTATTTTATTCTCCAGAAGCATAAGTTATAGTTAGGTAGTAGTAAGACACTGTTATTGTTATTTTTGAATCTGCCAAATGTTATTATAATATAAGTAATAAGTTTCTGAATCATTATTAAGTCCCGGAGTGGTACGCACTCTACCGCTTTGGTAGAACACAACCCGGATTATAGAGTAGCACTGAGAAAAAAACAATGGAAGTGGAGGGAGTCACAGGAATTTCTCTGTCTTTCAACATTTCTCAGGAAGCTTTTCCGGAAGTGTACAACGCACAGCTTCCAAGTCCTTGGCCTTCCCGACACCGGCTCTACTATCTCCATATTCCATCCTCATGCCATAACCTCCGTGAGAAAATATCGCATTTCACACCAAAACAACCCGGATACAGGAATCCTGGCAGTATCAAGTAGGTGGATAGAGTAGCACTGAGAACAAAACAGTGGAAGTGGAGGGATACCCAGGAATTTCTCTGTCTTTCAACATTTCTCAGGAAGCTTTCCCAGAAGTGTAGAACGCACAGTTTCCAAGTCCTTGGCCTTCCCGACACCGGCTCTACTATCTCCATATTCCATCCTCATGCCATAACCTCCGAGAGAAAATATCTAGAATTCGGAGACCAAAAAGACGCACAAAGAACTCAAGAAATATCTAGAATTCGGTTTCTGAAACATTTTTTTATGGTAGAGCTATGGTATTAGTGGGCCAGTTTTGTGGCCGATTTCTTGTTCTCCCATAAGCTACTCATTGACCATACCAACATGAAATAGGTAGACCTACCAGCATGAGTGCAATACATTGCATCTCTTCTTATATTCCCGACCATTCAGGTTGGTCATTCTAATGCCCACTTTTTGGAGTTACCAAACAATTAAAGGTTATCACGAATCCTTGGACCTTTGAAGATAGTCATTGAAACCAAGGAAACCTAGTTTCCAGCAGGACCCGAGGGCTTCTTCTTATTGTGTACTAACCATGTGCGAGCAACCTACCAAAAATCTTCCCTTAACTATTTAGTTAAAAGCTCATCACGATACTAACCTTCATAAACATACACGCACGCAAACACACACACACACTACAAATGCTATAATAAAATTTAAGTGATCTAGGTCAATTAATAAATTCGAAAAGAACTAGATAGTATCATCATTTATTTATTATGAATTACTTTATTTAAATTAAATTATTCCTAATCCAAATTAGACACTCAATTTTATCCTAAGTGATGCCTTATCTCTATTTATTAAGTAGCTTTCTTTTAAAAATAGCTTCTTACAATCTTCAACCACTTCGAATGTTTAAAAATACTGAGATAAATACATAGATAAATTTGAGATAAATTTTAAGCACTTTTTGAATCCTGTTGAAAGAAAAAGAAAGATAATAAAAAATATATTAATTGTCGTAGAGATGGTGACTCCTCCATATTTGCCCCGATGAAGGCCTGAAATGAAATGAAAGCCTAAAAAGAAATTGTTTTGTTTACAAATTTGTTTTAACTCTTCAGTTCCCAAAACCAAATCCCTGACTAACCACTTCTCGGAATGATAATGATTTCACAAAATTTTGTCTTTTGCATTTTTGATTATAATTGCAAACCTCTGAATTAGTTTAGGAAAAAATCGGTCAAATGAGAGAGGAGGAACACCAAATTGAAGAATATCAAATTTGAAACACATCCAAGGAGGACAATTAATAATTATGATAATTAAAAATAAACTATACAAAATTTTATTTTAGATGTATTCTCAAAAATATATAAAAGATTGTAATTTCTTGTGTTGAGCGTAAATTCTTATTTTTTAAATGTATAAAATAAGCTCAGTTTTTAAAAATTTTATTCCAAATTGTTAAAAAAAAATATTTTCAATTTTAATAGGATGTTGAGGACGTTCACTGAATGTCTAAAATTTTGAAACGTAATCGTAGTTGATTTTAGTAGTCTAATGCATAGTGTCCATTCGTTTTACGCTTATTATTAACCTTTTCGAAATCTTTAAAGGAAGAAGAGAAATTCGCTTAAATTACTGCGTCCGACTTGTTTTTGTGTTCTAAACAGTTTACTAAAAGGTCATCTAAACACACACAAAAAGAAAAAATCACAAGTAAAATAAATTAAAAAAATAACAAAAAATCACAATCGCACTCTCCATTCCAACTTTTTTTGATTACTATGTATCGTATCTGTGAGTGTTTCATTTTCTATAAACACCTTATGTAGGTATTTTATATTTTATATGATTAATTCATTTTACTACAATAATTTCGTTTAAGAGAATAAATACTATATTAATGTAAAAATTAAAAATCTTTTACCATATATAATTAAATGGACATTATATTATATTTTAATGATTGAGTGGTGAATAACTTTTTTATGTTATTTATTTAAATTTTTTTTAAACAGTTTGTTTATTAATAATTAGAAGTAAACATTGTTTAACGTATTTCAAATAGCAAAGAAAAAAAAATAAACTGTGATAATATGGTTGCTATAGTTCAAATCTCCACAATTTAAAAAAAAAAAAAAAATTTAAAATCTGTAAAAGTGAATCATGGTTATTTTTCTTGAAGGCAAAAATAATTCAATATCNAAAAAAAAATTAAAAAATAAAAAAAAAAGAGGAAAGAAGGATACATTCAAAGTTACAAAAGATACATACGTTTGGAGCAAGTACGGTACCGCAAACCAAGCCTTTCTTTAATACTTCGAACACGAGTAAAATACATGAATGGAACCTTTGTATTTGGAAGTTGGCCAAAGAGGTCCAAACATTGATTGAAGCCGGAGTTACGTGATGGGACTCTCTACCTTCGTGGCAGCGACAGTCCCGAGGGGCCAGAACCACTCACGTCAGCCATACTTTGACGTGAATAGTTTTCCAAAGTGGTCCTTTCCCATTTTAGTTAAGTCCGTCTCTTTCTTTCTCTACCTTCGCACCCTCCCTCCCCACACTCTCTCTTCTCTATTCCCCCCCCCCCTC
>KZ807370.1:95492-106143 GCA_000696205.2 Oncopeltus fasciatus | reverse complement strand
TATTATATTATATATCTTATAATGTTTTTACTTATTAGTAATTAAACATGCTATAGCAAGCCCTTAAAGACTTTATTTGAGGTAGAAATGAAATGGAAAGGAGGTGGGGGGAGGGGAGAGGCTGGCTTATTGTCCACTGTTAGTTTTAAGATTATATATAGAAAACATAATATTTTAAAATTTTATTTTATATTCTACAACTTCTAAAATTCTAACTAAGGCAGATTTAATTTAATTTCAGATTCAGTAGATTTATGAATGAAAATAGAATACTAGTTTTGTCATCTTACCTATGAAATTAGCATATTTCTTCTCTGTCTTGTAAGATAAATTTCGTCAAATATTCTTATTTTAACCATCATTAATGATGAAACTTCAAAAATTTGCTATGAGTTCCTGAGTTATTAATTTTTTTTTCCAAAATCTTTATAAAATCAGAGATAATAGCGAATTTTTATTTTGGTTTCTTCTATATTATTTTAGGACTGTCATTTTTGGAACAAAAAAAAAAAGAAAAAGATGCATTCTAACCATTTTGAATTTTACGGTTTAGTGATATTTGTTTAAGATTACATGCCTTTTTTAATTTTATTAAATTTTGTAAGATTATTTTTAGCAAGGGACACACAGGACAGGACATTATCTGTGGTTATTTTTATAATATGAAAATCTATTAAACAATTTTTTTTATAAAAGTAATCTACATTATTAAGTACTCGAAAATGTTGAATACATTGTGTGAAATTTAGATCTCTTTAATAAAATATGCTTATCCTAGTGGATCCGTAGGGATTAATCACATTTGGGCTGTATTTAGTGGACCGTCAATAAATAAGGCTATATCAATTATTATTGTTTTTTCGAGGGGCTCATGTTTCCGATTAAATTTTTAAGAAACGACTGAATAACAATTTAAGATAACTGAATTCACAATTCACCAATTTGCTGGAGACAAAAGGGTTAGTGATAATATGCTGATACATTTCTTTTGTCCAATGTCTAATACTAGGAATGAGTTCAGGACAATTCAATCCAGCAAATTTTTACTATACCTTTCGAATTATATATATATATANTCACCGAGAATGTTTTATTCAGTATATATACATATATATATATTGTAGAAAAAAATTGGAGTAGAAGTGGGGGATTACCAGTGAATTCAAGTGGAGTAAAATAAGTTTTTTCTATCAATCGCGCTGATATTTAGTTAGGATTAATAAAACTCAAAAATATTTTTTTATTAAGTACGAGTTAAAAAGCAAAATCTTGCGACGTTAGTGACCTCTTCCCCAATACAAAATAGGAGTTTTATTACTGTTAAGGCGACATTTACGAGGCTTTAATTGAAATAATATGCCTTAAATGTATTTTTTTCTGGTTAAATACCCTAAATTCGTAATTAATGTCTTTTAAGAAATGCTATTTAATTTACGGTTGAAGGAACACATCACCGACCTTTACAAGCTAGCTTTTCTCCCCTATCAATTTAAAAATTGTATTTTTGGATGGTATTTTTGGTAATTCACCCCCCCCCCACTTACCATTCTCGCGTAACCTTAGGCAGCTCCAGGGCAGAAAACCATGTTTTAACGCAATACATTCGAGTAGATCCGTCGTTAGACTATTGTAATACATACTGACGTTATGTATTTAAGATATCTAACAAGTGGAACGTAAATTAAGTTATTACATGCCAGACCTGAATTATAATCCATGAAAGAAAAAACTTTAATCCCACTAGATAATAATAAACATCTCTCAAATATACCCTCTTCTGGAAATGGCTGATGAAAATGAAAATATGTTTTTACAAGATACGAATACACATATTTCTTTCATATATCACAAACTTTTTCTGCATCGAAATAAACAATGACGTTCTTTATATAGTTCAAGGGATAGACAATGTAGAATTGAACGTGTACAATATTAATGCTTTTTAACATTCAGCCCCTTATGATTTATTTATTTAAATTAAAAAATTTTATATCAATATTTAATTTTTGTTTATTTTAAAAGTGTTAGTCTCTCTTTCGATCCATTAGGGTAATGGAGGTAGGGTACATACATGGCACAGGACAAGTTTTTATTTATTGATAAAAGCTGGCGCAGGACTGAATTTGAACCCAAAACATGAGTTACCCGGGTGCCTCTAAAAAATGTAATTAAATATTAAAATAAAGCTTAAAGTGCCTCTTTCATAAAATTTTTGAAAACCTAAATTTTGACAAATTATATTTGTCATCTATTACAGTCAATAATTTTTTTTCATAAATCTTCCTTTATATTTATTTATTATTTCTCTAAAACATCCTCCACTTCCCAATATTTCACTCATTAAACAACATGATATCTAAACTTTAAAAAAAAAAAAAAAAATCCTACAGGATTTACTCTATTTATTTTTTAATTAGCGGACTTTGCTTTTTTCCTACATTCTCAAAGATCTTTCTCAATTTTCACAAACATTTTCCAATTCTTTTCAAAAGAATATTATAAAACAATAATGTAAAAAAATTACATTTTACACTCATATGTTCAATATTTATTGATAACATTATGATAACATTTATTGGTTTTTCTAGGAAGGACAAAAATATTTACGACTTTAGATTTGACAACCTGAACTCCCTCAGCGGTTTGCATAAAATATAAAATACCAAAATTCGTTTATTTATTTTGAAATTTTTGAGCTGGAGAGGAAATTTTCAGAAACTTGAACATGAAAATTTCTTGTATCACTAATTTTAAAGACATTTTTCTAAAAGAGTCCTCATGATAACGAAAACAAGATATCTTTATTTTCTAAATGAATCTGCTCAAAATTGCAGTGTTCAGGGTTTTATATTTAAAATATATATACTATATTTGAGATTACAAATTAAAAGGATCTGGTTAATTCAGGCGGAAATTGACAAATTTATAAATACAAAATGCACCTTTGTATCTTTTCTAAAGCTTTGGCCTTTTTAGATTCTCATAACAAACAAAGAATTGGGAATCGATATTCAGTGAAAGAGTTTTTTTTTATGAAGATCAATTTTGTGAAAGAGACGTAAAATACATTCTTCATTGTGTCCGTTCATAAACTAAGGTTAAATCACAAAATGGATACAGACCTCGGTGGTTCTCATGAATAAAATGGGGAATATTATTATTATTATTATTATCCATTATACCATTGAAGGCTGGATTTAATACATTTTAAACAAGTAGTAGGTCTGGCGAGAGTTCTACAGCAGTAATGGGTAGAACTTCGCCGGGGGGGACATCGGAGGGTTTTTGCCGAGGATTTATAGGCCCGACAATAGCACTTGGAACTAGTTCCATTGAACTGTTCCGGTCGCGGGATCGGGTTAATTCCTAGCTCTGATCCTCTTGATCCCTAGCTGAACGCTGGGGGGGGGGGGGGGCGAACCTGCAAATACTCTCTCTCTCTCTCTCTCTCTCTCTCACTCTCTCTCCTTACTCCAGTTCCCCTCCGACCTCGACGGATATTGGATGCCTCCGCAATTAACCTTCAGCTTTCTGCGGAACACCTTAGAGACCACAGTATTCCTAAGGATTCCAATGTCAATTCTACGCTTTTTTTTTTTTTTTTTTTTTTTTACATTATTTCCGTACTGATAATGTTTTTTGGCAAAATTGATAATTAATTTTTCATTCTTACAATAAATACAATTTAAGAAAATAAAGAGCTACGTTAACTAAGTCGTAAGTATTAAAGTAATTTATTATTTTTTTTTGTAATATAATCCTTCACGCATACAAAACATGTCTTGTATCATTAAATAAATGTACGTTGTGATTTACTCGACTAAACTGAAAAATATACTTTAGACATTACAGTAACTATTAAGCCAGCTAAATCCGATAACATTTCAGTATTCGTGATTTCCCACTCCTATTCGTACAATTCCATTCAATAATAAACTTAGATTTCTTTTTTTTCCCTTCAAAATGACAAAATCAAACCAAGCCGTCAATTTAAAGTTCACTTTGCCAGTCCAGGGCAAGCTTTAAAAAAAAACAATAAAAGCTTGCCCTGTGCCATGGATGTTTAGAATGGGATGTAAACCTGTAAATAGCCACTCCCTCCATGATTCTAAGTGGTTGAAAGTGGTTAATAATTCTCATTATTTTTAAATTATAGGAAGAATAAAATTTCTTAACTTAAGTATTTATCTCCATTTTTACAAAATTTAAGATTTTTTTTCTTCCCCCTAGACTTCTTCCACACCCTGTTCCTTATTTATCACCGAGAATGTTTTATTCAGTATTTTCATTTTACTGTTGTTCAATATGTAAATTATATTTGCCTTAATCATTTGACGTTTCTATATTCATGCATAATTAAATCAACAGAAATAATAATTTATTTATTTCAGAAGGGTTTATTTATTTTAAAACATTTCTTTAGAAAATACATTTAAATCTAAATACATTAAGATTTATAAAAGTATCTTATTAAAACCTGCCCCAATCAAAAATAAACCTTATGTAAACATGAATAATCTGACTGGGATAAGAAGTGCTTTAATTCTTTATGGTATATATTTAAATGAAAATATTTCATGCCAATTTTTAATTAATGATTTAAATAAACCTATAATAAAAATAATAAAATTAGATTTTTCATCTATACCAAACAAAACATTTGTGGATCTTTTTGTAAATAACTATAATACATTGTTCTAGAAACATTTAGATAACTTGATACTTTTTCCAAGTTGAGCTCTTCCATCCTAGACTTTTTTTACAGAAGTAAGAAAGTTAGTTTCGCTTTCTTATCCTCCCTTCAAACTAGGATTACTCAGTGAAGGACTAGTTTTTATTCCCGGCTAAATCCTACCGGGGCGGGACTTAAAGTAGTGGAAGGATTATGGGATCCGTGTGTATCCATCCGCCTAAGCTTCCACCCCTCCACTGGAAGTAATAGAATCGATTAATTTCCTTTCTATATTATAGCTGGCAGGTGGAGGTTTTCAATCAAAGGTGGGTAAAATAACTGAGAAGTGGTCAGTAACCTCCGCAATTCATACCCATATGTCGAGGGCTTTCGAGGCTAATGCCTCATCTTCTGTGCTCGAAGTAAACTCGCTCATACCTCTGCCTATAGAATACAGCCAGAATAAAATCGATTAATTTCCTTTCTATATAACAGGTGGCAGGTGGAGGTTCTCAATCAAAAATGGGTGAAATAATTTAGAAGTGCTCAGTAACCTCCACAGTACAAACATATATGTTTTCTTAACGAAGAGCGCTTTCGAGGCTAATGCCTCATCCTCAGTGCTCGTGGTGAACTCGCTCATACCTCTGCCTATAGAATACAGCCAGAATAAAATCGATTAATTTCCTTTCTACATAACAGCTGGCAGGTGAAGGTTCTCAATCAAAAATGGGTGAAATAATTTAGAAGTGCTCAGTAACCTCCACAGTACAAACATATATGTTTTCTTAACGAAGAGCGCTTTCGAGGCTAATGCCTCATCTTCAGTGCTCGAGGTGAACTCGCTCATACCTCTGCCTATAGAATACAGCCAGAATAAAATCGATTATCGTTAATTTATGCAAACAGATAGATAAATTAGAACAATGACTCATCGCATTGAGAAAGGAAATTTGCAAAATCATAAATTTATTTTTTATTACTTACTATAAGTAAATATTAATGAGCTTAACACGTGTAATATGTTATTTTATATTATTTATTTTTTTCTCTTATGAAATGTCTTATGTTAGAATGAAAACCATGGTAAGCGAAAATTTAGAATTGTTCCTCAATAAATATGGGATTAAACTTAACAATAGTTAAACTGAACTTACCATCACATTGTTAATTTAAGCGGGAGAAATTAGTCAGGGTTTCGGCTAAAATGTAAATAAAATACAATATAATTATTGTTTAATATTTAATTTAATTTAATTTTATTTTATTATATTAATATCAAAGACTCAAGCAGTAACTCATCACCAGGGCTGAAATACAATACACACTATTATACTTATATCATACTACATTTCTGTCTGTTCATTCAAAATTATAGATTTGAATGAACAGACAGAGATGTAGTATGCTATAAGAAAATTATATACAAATACCGCATAAAACTCGACGGTCAACCAACCACTAACCATTATTAATTTAAATAAAATAGTCTTGAAAAACTATATATATATAGCTGACCATAATTTGCAATATCAATATCTTTAATTGTCTTAAGAAAAAGATTGTAGGATATGATTGGTGCAAAATAAAATTTTCTGAAGCTTATAACCTGTACATTTTTATGAGAGAAAGTTTGTATGAGGAACATATTTACGAGTATAATAATGAGAGATGAAAACGTACTTTAAGTTATAATTATTTTATTTGGTTGTGGTTTTTTATCCCACGTAAATTTTTAAACAATAATGAGAGGAAATAGAATAAAAAAATCCATCTGTCCAAGCCAGGAATCGAACCTGGATCTCCTGCTATCCGGGCCGGTGCATTTACCAATTATGCTACCAGGACGCGCTAGATATCTCATTAAATTCCCTCTACACTACCGAGAGCCTGACCCACGAGAAGGACGAGAACTTCGTCTTAAGCTCGAAGGAGCTGACATTGTCAAACTATTGTCAATTCTCGTCATTTACTTTATTTAATTTTTCTTTATAAATATTTTATTTGATTGTGGTTTTTTATCCTACGTAAATTTTGAACAATTAATGAGAGGGAATAAAATAAAAAAATCTATCCGTCCCAGCCAGGAATCAAACCTGGATCTCCTGTTATTCGGGCCGGTGCAGATAGATTTTTTTATTTTATTCCCTCTCATTAATTGTTAAGTTAAGTTATAATTCTTCATTTACTCTCAGTCAAGTCCAACTAAATGAAAAATGAGGTATCTTTAAGGTTTACACACCTCAAGTGCGAAGGGTCTTTTTGTCCTGGCAAAGTATATAGAACCCAGAGTCCCTATTGACATTTAAGTCCTATGAATGCTGCGCTTGTGTCGTATATAATTGCTAGGTAATGCGTGAAGGAAAGGTCTCCTGTAAAGTTGTCCCACTAAACAAACGGGCATTAAGGCGAGGCTGGAAGCCATTCAAGACGTGTTAAGCGCTCCTGATTAGTTGTTGCGAGAGTCTGATATCAGCGCGCCACCTCCTTTCCATTTCGCATCAAAACGTGCCTCGGGAGAGCGGAAATTCTCCTCAAATGGAGTTCTATATCAGGCCGGGGGGGGGGGGGGGGCATTAGCGCAGCAATTTCAAGTAAGCCGGCGCTGAAAACAGCTTGGCCTTTGACAGTTGTCGCTGAACAGCTCTGGACTACCCCCGTGGCAGAACTGTCATTCCTAAGCTTCCTATTGCGGGATCCCCCCCCCCCCCAACACACACACCATGTTGAGCAGGAGGAATTGGTAAGAGGAGGTCCATAAGGTCTCTGATTTCATGCCTGCGCACCAAGAGTTAAAAGGAATTCAGTGGAGTTCGATTTCGATGGACTTTAGATTACAGTGTTGACGTCGTAATCGGAAGGGTAATAATAAAGAAAGAATAACTGAATAAAAATGATATAATAAAATAATCCTCTTTAATAAATAAAATAAAATAGTCTCTCTGATAAAGAACTGGAAAAAAAATTATTCTAATGAGTGACGTCACGTACTGCCAGTCTCCCTCGGTGGCCGTACCTTCCTGCACCTCGTTGGCGACAGATAAGTAGACGCCGGCTCAGCCTCTTTGGGCGACTGATAGCAAACTGAGAGGTTACAAGTAGGTTATCCCTTCACCGAGTTCTATCCCGTGTCTCTCCTACCTGCTGAATCTCCCAATCGTAGGGTGTCCGTGCCGACCGTAGGGGAGTGGTTTGCAGCGTAGGGAGAGGGTTTCCTCGAAGGTTCAGCGGTGGTAATTCGCCAAGATGATGGCTGACCGGAGGCGGGTCCCAGATTTATGGCTGCCGATCAAGCGCACACTAACTGCTTATCGATAATTAGCTCCGCTCCAGAGAGGTAATGAGTTTAACCACTACAACAGTATAATATGGTATTCCTAAGAAGGCTTTTTATTTATTTATTTTTTTTATTTATTTATTTTTTTTTTTTGCTGTGTTAGCCTCCCTTGCAACCACTTAGGGTCTCGGAGGGAGGGCTATCTACAGGTTTCTACCCCATTCTAAACACCCATGGCTGAGGACAAGCTTCTATTTATAAAAAAAAGATTGACCTGGGCGGGATTTGAACCCACGGCGTCAGGATTGCGAGACCCGTACGGATCCCCTGAGCTAGCCTGGCGCCCCCCGAAGTAGGCTATCACGAAAAAAGATAAGTATATATGACTTTATTGTATCCATTGTACGGTCAAAGTCAAACTCTATAAATAATTGCTTTAATTATTTCGTTTAAATAGACCTATACAGACTCATCAATAGAAACTTCAATCTTACAATATAGAAAACAAACTGTCGCTCAACAAGATTTTACTACGACCAATTTGGACTTACGCAGTAGAAATCTGGGGTGCCGCTAAGCCTTCCAACATCCAAAGAATCCAGTTTTATCAATCCAAAACCCTCAGAATAATAGCAAATGCTCCCTATTACGTATCCAATTCCTCACTTCTTCATGATTTTAATACCCCTTTCGTTCAAGTCCTCATTCCTTCCCGCTTCACCCATTTCCACAGTAAACTACCATGCCATCCTAATCCACTAGCACATACTCTTTCCTCCAAATCCAAGCCGTACAACCCTTCTCGTCGACTGAAACGAAGATGGGCTCGTGACCTTCTGGAGACAGTCTGTCATTAATTTGAGAGTGGTGTCATTGGTCACCTTCTCTCCTCGTTCCATTAAATTTTTGTCACTTTTTTTAGTATATTAATAAAATTTAATTCTAAGATTTTTTATAAAATTTTAGACTTAAGTAAAACCATAATCTAATTGCAAAGCTAATTTGGCTGGAGTTGAAAAGTATTAAAACTCTTTTTAATGCCTTTTTATTTTTTTTTTTTTTTACAGCTTTTAAATTTAATAATTACTACTTTTTGAAGTCATAAGAAAAATGAAAAATGAACTCGTAAAATAGAGTTTGCTTCGTTTAAACCATACGAGAAAAAAAATAGTTCATATTCGAAAAGAATATTTAATTGAAGCTGAGCGCTTTCCAGACTCAGTGTCTCATTCTGAGAAGTCAGGACTCTTTCAGACGAGAGTCTAGTAAATGTTTCATGTTTAGAGATCTAGGGCTCTGAAGATGAAACATTGAGTCTCGAAAGCGCTCAGCTTTATTAAATATATAAATATAATCATCACCGAGCGGAGTTTAACAGTTTTTATTCCATATAATTGTATAGCTTCGCACCAGTTCATTGGAAAAAATAGTTTAAATCCATGCATATCTTTTTCGTTTTAAAACACCTATCTAAATAGTTGCATAATGATATATTAATGGTTTACACTCAAATAATTAAATGAAAGTGTAAAAGCTACACTTCTTTCCGACGAGAGCTAGGAAGTCTGCTAATTTTTCGCTGCTGATGTACATATAAAATTCCACGCCTTATTCTGTTCTGTAGAGAGTCAGTGATGGCCCAGCTGTTCGATAGCCATCAAATGTGGCATCCGTCCTATATCTCGACCCCCTCCCTTGTCCTCTTGTACAAAGAGGAGTATGACTTCTGTCTGTCTTCACTTTCCACCTTTACATTTTAAATTACACCAACTAACTGTAACATATTCCTAAGTAGTATTGTTTATATACATACATACATACATATATATATATATATATGTATGTATAATTAACTGCCTTATTTTAATTTAATTTAATTAAAGATTTATTCTAATTAAATATTATATACAGTACAATACGCAATACAGTACAATTGTACCTTAAAATTAGGTTCCATACACATAATTTTTTTTTCCTCTAAAGTGTTGAAAATTTGTTTAATGAAATTTTAGATTTAATTGAGCCCCTTTGTCTGGCCAGGTGTCTATTTNTCAGCTGCGTCATATATATATATATATATGTATATAAAATTAACTGCCTTATTTTAATTTAATTTAATTAAAGATTTATTCTAACTAAATATTATTAAATTAGATTCCGTACACAGAATTTTTACGGAATTCTAAAGCGTTGAAAATTTGTTTAATGAAATTTTAGATTTAATTGAGCCCCTTTGTCTGGCCAGGTGTCTATTTTCTTATAACTTTCAGCATATGAATATAATGAAAATATATTGTTCTTAAAGGAAATTTCTCCGCTAACTTAGTTCCCTGTCATCTCAGTCTGAAAGAGAGTATTAGCTGTTGCTTATATAGGTTGAAAATGAGCAAACTGAAGTAAAGATATTTGAAATAATTCTAAAATATAATTACATAAACAAATATCAACATAAAAATAAAAAGACATATTAAGTCCTTTAAAGTGTAGGAGCGAATAATGGAGATAAATTGAATGAGTTTGTAGAGTAAGTAGAAGAAATGGGTATTGGTAAAGAGGATAAGTACATTCTCGTTGGTCGGCAAGAAATATACGACTGTCATTTACATCTCACAGAAGTATGAAACACTGGGGTCTTCTCCGTCGCCTGAAAGATAATAAATCTCTTGGGAACTGGGCTGTAACTTATATTGGTATATATATAT
>KZ807370.1:51272-84261 GCA_000696205.2 Oncopeltus fasciatus | reverse complement strand
AATCTTTATATTATATTATATATAACAGTATTTTTAGAATTTTCCTCGATAATTGTCTTGGTAAAGATAGATAATTTTAGGATTCTGGGAACACTAAGTCCTCTTTATAAAATCTTATTGAGAGACCAAAAATATATAGACACCAACCTCCTTGGTCAAGAATAAAGTTATTCAAGCGTTTCGGGAGACAGATCAGCCGAGCGGATCACCTCAGATGAGACCCCGGTTCAGATTACAATCCTCAAGCTCTTATCGAGAAATGAAAGCTTTCCCAGTGCAGTAGGCGATTACAAGAAGAGAAAAATACCTAATTTTGGCCCAAACCACTATAGGTTTCTACCAATTGAGTAGGGTTCTACCACTCTCCTAAGAGGATTGTGGGCCTAGCCGACAAAATAGCCAGAAGATCGGATTGACCAAATGCGTGCCCCGGCTTATGGTAATGGGTGATTAGCTTTGGTTGGCTACACGTAAGCCCCACCCTAAGTCCTTCAATAAAATAAGCAAACGAAAGTGTATGTGTGTGTGTTTATTTTGAAAATCGATGAAGATATTCACAAAAAATCCTTCATATTATGATAACGTTAGAACTATTTTAAAATAGTAAATATTTTCTCCGGATGCAAGTACTGTAATTCAAATATACGTAATCAATCATACTTGAAATTTTAATAAAGAGATTCTTTTATATGAGTTAGATTATACATGGATATTATCACTGTAACAGCTGATTTCCTCTAACTAGGCTGTAACAATATTATAAAAAATTCCACTAAATGTATAAACATTTAACTGTTCATATTAACTGTTCATAATTAACTTTAAAAAATTTGAAGTTTAAAAAACGTCATATTTAATTCTAAAGATGGAGAAAATTTTGCTAGTGATAGGACTGGTCTGAGGGAAGAATTAGATCGAATAAGAATAAACGAGTGATATTTAATTTATCGCTAAGTTTGAATATTAGTATATGATTAATTTGGTGGTGAGCGAGTTGTAAATTACACAATTCGTTCAGAGGCTAAAATTATTTGGACATATATTAGTTTGAACTTCACTTTTCAATTAGGAAGAAAAAAAAGTAGTCGTACGCAATAGTATGAGAAGTTTTCTCTCAGTTAAATTATATGTTTAATAATTGGCTTAAATTATCTTAAAACGAAAAAATTTTGATTTCTTCTTGAAAAATGTGAGTATTAACTATATTTTACTTCTTTAAAATTAATTTTAATCATTTACCGCATTTTGGGACTTTGGAGTTGAAAATCCAATGATAAAGAAAACATTTTTTCCAATGCTTCTTTATTTTGAATTTTTAAAAACTGCAGTTATTTTTAAAAGTATGAAGTTACTTACTAAGAATCCAAAATATATTGCGACGACTTTTCTCCCTTTCTTGAATATTATGGCTGGAAGTATTCGAATTATTATTACTATTATAGAACCATTATTACCAGATCTATTAGGTAACCTAAAGTATTTTTAATGCCATTAAAAAAAAGAAATAAAATTACTATTGTATTTACCTTTTCTTCTTCCGGGTTGGACCGTGTCAAGTTGTTGATAGTTGCCCAGCTTTCGCACATCATGTGATGGCTTCTTCAGGGCTGAGTAGAGAATCAACAACCGACGATCGTCGAAGCCTACGTGAACATAAAATTATTATTATTATTATAGTATATATATATTTACAGTATATGGTAAATACAAAGGCTTGAATATATATTTTATAAATATTTTCATTATTGAAATCTGTAAGGGTAGCCTACGTATTGCGGAAGAAATCTCTGAACAAAATCTAGAATTTGAAATAGCCAATAGGCAAATTTTGAATATGAGAAGTTCTACAGCTTCGTAAAATGCATGTAATATGTAATTGTATAGTGTCAAATGTTCCTCAGATATAATTTTTGGTACACACACATAAGAGTTGTGCATTCATGAGTTTATCAAGAGATTTTTTCTTCATGATAGATATATAATCATGTGTAAGAGGTTATGTCATAACATATAGGATGTATACGAATATAGAAATGCACACTACGTAGAGCTAGCTAAAACGGACGTGTGTATATTCTGGAGCTTACATATCGATTTATAAATAAAACAAATTAACTTATCGAACTATTCAAGAGGGAAGAACTGTTGAACGGTCGTCTTGCTTAAAATAACCCCGAGGAAGTGAACGGGTAGTATTTACATCCGGCGAAGACAATTCCGTTCCTGTTCAACCAGGAACTATTTACATACCGACACAAACACCGCCTCTCTTCAGATACGTGCGATCCGGCTAGTTTGTTTTGTATTTAGTGGCACAGTCATTCTGGGCAAGAAGATGATACGTATTGCGGGAGGGGAGGGGGTTTTATCACCTCAATAACCAATCAGGTAAGGCCTGCACTGTTTCTGTGTGAATATCCAAATTTCATAAGAAAAAGTAAAATAAGCGTTCTTTTTTTCTTTTTTTTTGTGTGTGTCAAATGTATCTTAATTTTTAACTTAAACAAACAAATGCACACATAGGCAGACATTGCTAAATAAAAAAAATATGAATAAACCCTAATAAACACATTTGTCAAAAACCGCGTGTCAAGCGAATTCCACATATACAGGGTGTTCATTTTGAGGCGGTTCAAATGCAGTTGTTGCTTGAACGGTTATTCTGAGCGAAAAATTTAACATGGAAAATTAATTTGTGCGTCACCTCCAGTTTTAGAATGTGTGATTTGCTCTTAGATAGTTATAAGCGTCCGTGAGGCATGAGTATGCCTATATATGTATGTCAACCTATGTATATATGTCAACCAATTTATGTCTAAAATACAATTTAATAAAATTCTTCTTATAAATGAAATTTGTACGACCAAGAAGATGGATAATGTCCGAAAGCGGTCGCCAATAGATGATGGTTTGCAGAAACCAATGAAGACGGATAATAGAAGGTATGAAAGATAAAATGTTTGAAATAGTTCAATTTATGTATAACTAAAACATTCTTTAAGACAAATTTTATTATAAATTCATTTTACATCTTAGATTGCTGGTCTACTAAAAGGGATGAAATTTCAATAATGTGCGGCAATTCATTTTACTTTTTTATTATTTACTTTCCAATTTTGTAATGTGTGTTATGTCTATGTCTAATGTACTGTTATGTAATACGCCTTATGTAAACCTAATAATGTTCAAATGGAGAGTTTTTTACCGTAGATATTATTATTAGATGTTTTTTTATTGGGGTTTTTTGTTTGGGGTTACCTAGCTAGCTACCTTGACCGAACCCCCCCCCAAAAAAACATTTCCTACTAATAATGTTCATTTCTTAAACATTCTTGATAATGACTCGTTTGTTTTCTGGGCTTTTCTTCTCCTATTTTTTTTTTTTTTTTTTTTTTTTTACAACGGTTATCAGTGCAATCTATTTCCCTAAAAAATACAAATACATGTGTTAAGATGAATGACATAACAGGAGACTTTAATCTACCAAAATACCCATTTCCTTTTTTAACCGTAATATTTGGAGAAAATTAAGCATATCTTAGCTGACCCCTCCCCCCACTATCATAGATAGTCGTATAATATTTTTTTTTTTTTTTTTGAGATGAAAACGTTTTTAGTAATTCTACTTGTTTATCTGATGGGCAATAAATAACGAAATTCATTTGTAGCAATATAAATAAAATTTATAGTCAACAAGGGCTATTAAACGATGAATCATGGAAAATGGATAAATGTATGTCTGATAGTATATTCTTGTTCTGTAACTTAATTGACAACAGGATTCATAATAGAAAAATAAATCGAATATATGGTCGATTTAAGATCCCTTCCAATTATCTAGCAATACAACTAGTCAGGATCATATGAAGTTGGAAATTTCAAAAATTTATTTATATTTATATACTGATTTATAAATTCAAATTTATATCCCACAAGTTAATTTTTAGTAAAAAAGTAAGGATTTGTTGTCCACTTTTGTTTTGTTTTCTTAATTAAATGTTAATTCTACTAAATGAATTTAAATGACCATCCAGATATTTTTAACCTCCCCTTAAGTTCATAGAGGTAGGAGCTATTTTTTGGTAGCTTTAAACCCCAAATAATTCCCCGATAATTTTAATTATCGATAAAAGCTTGCCCAGGACGGGATTTGAACTCACAGTACGAATATTGAGAAACCCGATCGAGTCCTCTCCGAATTGTAATAAGATCGTTTTATTTTAGAAAAATAAATAAAGTTATTATTTTATTACACATATATTACGGACAGTGTTTATAATCTATTTTCATCTCAACTCTTTCGGTCTGGCTGAAACGAAAAATTCTATATGGAATAGGTATTCTTGTCCTTGGAGAAAAAACATATATTTCCTACCCTCTGCTAAGGGTTCGAAAATGACATGGTGACGACATAAATAATGTATGTGGCCTCGAAGATTCTCCGAATGTATCTGCTTTTCCTCCATCGCTCATTGAAGCATATATAACTTCTGGACTGTGAAGTACCTTGTTGCTTTTAGTTAGCACAGTCAAATTCAAATTGTGCTCTTAAGGAATAAATTATTAACTTTGCAGCAATATTTGTAGATTTTCCGAAGAGAAACCAATGACGTCACGTTTTAAAAGTTTCAACATGTCTTCACTAATCTTAGTACTCTGCCGTTCGCAATTTATAATAATGAAACCAACTTTAGTATTAAGGATTACTTTTGAAAATCGTTCGATGAGTTAGTAAATGAAGTCGTCATGAAGACGTGACAGTATTCAGAATGGGTCTGCGTTAAACTATATTTTCAGAAATTAAATATTAATCAATATTAAATATTACCTAAGTAAATAGTTGTATATTAAAGTATTCTGTACGAAAATTTGATACAACCCTTTATTATAATGGAAAAATCGCCCCATTACAAAGAAGAATTAAATGTTATTTAATTTAGCTGATATTTTGCATACATTGAGACTATGTGATAGAGAGTTCATATGTTAAATACATTCATGTATCCGAAGCACAAGCCATAATGAAAGTAAAAACAACAGCAGTATACTCTTCGGCATCAGAAGAATCAGTTGAGTGAACGGAGAGCACCCATCGTATCTGCATGAAGTTTAACTATCCATTAACTCCAGGTAAGAGATAACAAGTTTAAAATGCAGTAAAATTTCTGGAAATTAATATAGAGTAGATGACAATCAAAATAAATTTCAGATCTAAATGTAATAAAAATAAAACTCTATCAATAGATTCATCAACAAAAACATTACTGGTAAATAAATTGGCTATGGGAAGCTTGCCAGACAGACTTAAACGTTGATAATCTAACTGTCCCAGCCAGGACTCGAACCTGGATCTCCAGCTATACGGGCCGGTGCATTTACCATTTATGCTACCAGGACAAGTCTGATAAGTTATTCAATTCCTCGCAATAGTGTCGAGAGTCTAACCTCCGAGGCCGACGAATATATCGTCTTATGCTCGGAGGAGCTGTCGAGAGTCTAACCTCCGAGTCCGACGAATATATCGTCTTATGCTCGGAGGAGCTGACATTGTCAAGCTGTTTAAATGACTCTCGTTATTTACTTTTAATTTATACTCCTATTATCACACGTATAGAAAGAAATATCTATTATGTTCCTAGTACCTGATATACTAATAAGAGTGCTTAAGCTGTAGAATAAATTAGTAATGAGTGATAAGTATATAACTATTGATCACTTTATTCATTATATTTGATAAGATGGTGAAGTAACATATGGAAATATTTCATGACAGCAATGGAAAGAAAATTTCTGAATCAAAACCAGAGGACTCTGTGTTTACTTGCTACGACCTGGATCAAAAATAGAACAAATACCTAATAATATGTTTAATTATAAATCAGAAGAATAACATGCTGTCACTATCATAATGGGTTTACCTAATAATACATACCTTAATAAAGACACATTGGGAGAAAAAAATATTTTAAGATTCTATTAAGGAAACTAAGTTTTTAAAGGAAACATTTCACTTTGTATTTATAAATTAAATAAATTCGTGGAAATATAATGTAGGAATTATAAAAATATTTTAATAAAATTTACACAGTATTAAAGATTCATGCTTGTCATTGTCCATGGCCCAACAAGAAATAGAAGGACGAAATATGTTGGGCAATGAGCAGGGCTATACCTATAGGTCGAGACTGTCTTCAGAGATGAAGAATGGAATTGACAATATTTTTTCTGTTAAGAATACTGAAAGTTATAATATTTAATTTATAAAAAAATTAAGTATAGAACAAAAAAAAAAATCCGTAGTTAGGCTTATCATTGTATGGTCATGACAGGCTATTGTTGAGACTATTATTCTGAATTAACTGAATTAACTCTTTATTAAAAAAAAAATTATCTGTACATTTTTACACTTAATTTTTTGATGGGGTACATGATAAGAGTCCTTGCTCGTCTATCCCGGGACGTAACCCGTCCTCAGAGAGGAGCCCAGGTTAACCCGCGATAGACTATCCGGCACCCATCTTCTCCTTATCCTAGGATAAGAAGGAGACTAGGCAGGGAGTCAAGGAGGGATTGAGAGGGGGAGAAAAATGCCAGTGCATTCACTCCCTAGGTATTATACTAAACTGACTGGAGTAGGAGGTCCCTTGGCCACCTCCTCTTGAGGCGTCGGGGAGGGTTGTCGGGATGAACGTGGGATGCCAAGGAGAGGACTAGAGGATTTGGATGTCCTTGGATATTTGTGTGGAACTTATCAAATCTGGAGGGGATGAGCTCGGAAACAAAAGGTACTTGCATGTCAGAATGGATGGTTTTATTGGATACGTAGGGAGGAGTGTTGAGGATTGTGCGAAGGACTTTGGACTGGAACCCCTGGATGCATCTAATGTTTGATGGCTTTGCTGTGCCCCACAATTCAATACCATATGTCCAGATGGGTCTGATTAATGTTTTGTAAATAGCTATTTTGTTTTCTATTGTTAATCTGGACCTGTGGTTCAGCAATCTGTAGAGCTGTCCAAAGCGTCTGTTTAGCTCTTGTCTCTTTGTCTGTAAGTGAGTCTTCCAGGTTAGTTTACTGTCTAGGTAGAACCCAAGGTAGCGGACTGTCGGAAAGGAGGGAAGGGGAACAGAGACTATTATTGAGCTACTTATATTGAACTGGCAATTTTTATGGCTTAATCAAGAAAAATTTCCATTATAATACTGTCCAAAAATTTATGGATGCGCTTTTTTTTTTTACTGATATATAAAATAAAATAAAACTCATAATCCAAATATGTTTAGTTTTATATAAATAAATTTTTTTCTAGTATTTGCACCAGATATGTTAATAAATAAATTACTTATAAGCTCATTTACCTGAAGTACTTTATTTTAATAATATATCTGGTGCAATGAGTCTTATTTTTGGTATAAATAAAGCAGAAAAAACTAGTGTTGTACACTGAATATTTATATATGCGTTTATTACATGTTTAATAAAAACTGTTCTTTAGTAATTACCATCTTGTTCTGATTAGAGAAAATTAATTAAAGAAAACGAAGAGGAAACAATAATTTTCTTGCAGAACAGATTTACTAAAAAAATTAATTTACTGAGACCATATTTTATAATTATATGTTGTTTTTCTTCCAGATTGTTCAAGGAATTATTCAACAGCCTCTATCTGAAGAAATACCAAAGCAAGGTAACATCATTTCTTTAAAATTTAATTTTAAAAGACAAAACTAAAGTTTTAATTTAAAAATTGTAAAAACTTACCTTTTCCTGACTCATTAATTACAGAAATGTATTGTTAGTGATTGGTTGGTCGAGGAGTGAGAAATTAATCAGGATTTCGGCTAGAATTAAGAAAAATAAAGTACTCCAAAATTATTGGGTAATTGTTTTATTATTGCCAACGTTTCGACATAACTTGTAAGTCATCATCAGGGCGATAATGATGTATGAAGAGATATCAAAGGAACTTTTAGCTACTGTATTTTAAAATAATATGATTTAGAGAAAACGCAAAAACTTATATGTGTGTGAAGAGAGGATATATCAGGGATTCGGTCTAGGTAGTAGTAGAATTAAAAACTAATTTGTAACCAAAAAAGTTTTTATTTTATGTTTATTTATTATTATATGATAAGAAAATNAATTTAGTGGGAAGCCAGTGGAAACTGTGGACCATTGGTTGACAGGCACGCGAGAGCATTAAACGACCTTGATTGTTAGTATAGAACAGGAGTCTAATTCAAAACTTTTTCAGCCAATAATTACTATTAATTAATTTTTATCCGCTTTTTAATAAAACGGATAAACTTTATAAAACTGAATTACTGGCTACATTCTTATAACTTATGTTTCTTTTGAATACATTAACCTAAGGGGATTGTTAAACTAACTGCAAATTTTAGTTAAGAAGAAATCATAACAGACAAATTAACTGCATTGACTAAAATTTATTATTTTATAAATAATTGCTTCTTCAAAAACAATGATTTTGATAATGATTATAGAGCATAACATTTTGCTCCATGAAAAGTTTTTATTGGAGATATTTAAACATCTTCTTGAAATTTTGTAGAAATTTATAAGCAATTATAAACTTCTAGAAAACCACACTCGTGTAAATAAATATGTGTAGAGTGAGGAGAATTAAACTTCCATTGCACTTTATACTTACAGGGTTTACGAGGTTTTTCTAAAGACTTTTGTTTATTATTCTCTACACACAAAAATTTAAATTAATGACAAGACCGACCATAGTTTCATTAACTTAAAGAATGGAGTAAATACAAAATATATTTTTAGATAAATCAAAAGCATAGCCTTTGATATATATATATACAAACTCGAACGTCGAGCCAATTTAGGGAGTTCCACAAGGTTCCCTTGGGTAAGAATAGTGCCTCTTATTCTTCTTCTAATTCCTGAAATGTCAAATGTAGTTCTGCAAATATCTCAGACTATGATTCCCTTCTAATGAATATATCAGCTGATTCGCCTTAATACCAATCAAACTACCCATCCCATGTTTACTCAGAAAACATGTTAACGAAGTTATTTCTATTCACTGCTACTGTGGGATCGTTACTGTGAATTTGCATTCAACAGGTTTAATTCTGGCTTGGTAAGTAAGCAATTCACGACAAGTTAATTTTCATACTATATATAAATGGACTGATAGCTCTCAATAAATATGAGGAACGTTCTCAGTGTATGTATTATCAGTCAAAAATAATACTAGTTATGTATTCAAAAGGAAATAATGTTATTCGAAATGTATTAATATTGTCTTTGTTGACATTGTTCTCGTCTCATCGGTAGTCACCATACAATATGTGTTTTTTGTTGGGGTTCGTTCAGGGTAGATCCAAAGAATACAATTTTTAAAAAAATACACATTTTTAAATTGTATTTTTTGGATCAACCTTGACCAAACCCCAACATATTTGCTTCTTTTGGTACATTAATAAATTCCCTTAGAGTAACAAACTATATTATATTCAGTGGAAAACACTGAATTCTAATGTTCATTTTAAACTTAATATATTTATGAAAAAAGCATATTTTATAATTTATTAAGGTAGCAAGGTAATGGCGTCTTCTGATAAAGAACAAATACAAATATAGGACCGAAGAAGTATCAGGATTAAGAACTACTATTGAGTGTAAAACTTTAGAATATATTCTAAATTATAAAATCAATAAAATATCCAAATAATTTTAATAATTAGAAGTTTAAAACGTTTAAAGAAAATGGCGATCTAAATCGCTGAAACTTCTATCAGGAGATGGGTTTTGCACACAATTTTATTAAAGTAAGATGATCTTCAAAAGTAGATAACCAAATGCATTACATTTCTAAATAATATAATTAATTTATTATTTCAAAATATCAATCTATCCAGACACTTCAGCGGCCTTATGTTTTTATTAATTTTTTTTAATTATTATTATAGTCAGACTTTACTTTAATAAATTACAATAAGTACTATATACTTCATAATAACTACTTAAACAAATCCTATTTTCTCTTCAGAACTGCGTTAAAAGAGCAATTGTAAAAATAACGAACAATTGAAATATATATTAATACTTGTTAAATGTCTTAAAGTATGTTCCTTATTTCAATTGTTTACGTTTTTAACCCTAAAGACTTGCACCGTGGTAGTATACATCAGGACTCAATATATCATCAATAGTATGTTTATTTATTAATTTCATGAAAATAATCTTTTAAGAATGAACTCAAAGAATAGTTGTGTTAAGGACATTTTTCATTTTATTTGTTTAATAATCAGATTTTAAATAAGCCATAAAATATTTATTTTACAAAATAATTTTTAAAATAAATTTTGCTGTATTAAATTAAATTTTAAAAAAAAACTGATCGGTGCAAAACCTTTACGTTAATTATAAATTTCTGATGTGTGATTTTGAATTGTGAAATTTCTTTTCACTTTTGTAAATATTCAGATATCATAAAGTATCGAGAAAAAAAATAAAGTAAATTAAGATGGTTTCTAAGCTTTCCCTACCAGAACAGGTAATTAAAAATTAAGTTCCTCTCCAGAAATCACACACCCTCATCCCCGACGTCGTAATAGTAATTAAGAGCAAAAGGGTTTCTGACGTCATCAGCTAGACAGAAGGGCCTGGGACGTGACCCGCATTCCTCAGTTGAGAAGGCTAACCTCCTTGGGCTTCTCATTACCGGCGAACGGAGCATCTGTGAATGGCAATTTAGTGGGAAGCCAGTGGAAACTGTGGACCATTGGTTGACAGGCACGCGAGAGCATTAAACGACCTTGATTGTTAGTATAGAACAGGAGTCTAATTCAAAACTTTTTCAGCCAATAATTACTATTAATTAATTTTTATCCGCTTTTTAATAAAACGGATAAACTTTATAAAACTGAATTACTGGCTACATTCTTATAACTTATGTTTCTTTTGAATACATTAACCTAAGGGGATTGTTAAACTAACTGCAAATTTTAGTTAAGAAGAAATCATAACAGACAAATTAACTGCATTGACTAAAATTTATTATTTTATAAATAATTGCTTCTTCAAAAACAATGATTTTGATAATGATTATAGAGCATAACATTTTGCTCCATGAAAAGTTTTTATTGGAGATATTTAAACATCTTCTTGAAATTTTGTAGAAATTTATAAGCAATTATAAACTTCTAGAAAACCACACTCGTGTAAATAAATATGTGTAGAGTGAGGAGAATTAAACTTCCATTGCACTTTATACTTACAGGGTTTACGAGGTTTTTCTAAAGACTTTTGTTTATTATTCTCTACACACAAAAATTTAAATTAATGACAAGACCGACCATAGTTTCATTAACTTAAAGAATGGAGTAAATACAAAATATATTTTTAGATAAATCAAAAGCATAGCCTTTGACTAATGATGATGGTTAGTGGATTCTTTTTTTTTTCAAATTTCGTTCGGCCGGGAAGAAAGAAACCTGAAGATAAAAACAAAAATTTTCAGGTTGGTAGGGGCTTATTAAGCCTTCATTTTATTTTTCTAATTTGATAACCTAAAACATAAATCATAACCAAAAAAATGATTACCTTTTATACAATTTCATCAGTTAGATGATGACTGTCCATCTCCCCCCCCCCCTCCTAGGGTTGTAGTGCTATCAAAAAAGAAGAAGAAGTCAGGGCTTATTGGAGATAGAAAAAATTAAAGAAAAAAGTTTTTCGTAAACATTCAATGTATTTTGTCAGATTCCAATAAAAATAGAATCATTAGGCGTTATTTTATTTGTTTTTCCTCTATACTCTTCCTACGATTTTACTCAAATATTTATTCATTCAATGGTTTTCTATATTAAATCTAAATATCTCATTTTTTTTCTATATTTTAAAAATATAAGGCTCTCTTTTACACACCTAAATATCTTTCTTAATATGCATTTTACCCTAAAGTGTCAGTCAATGAGAATATTATACAGTTATATTTTACAGCTATTACCAACCTAACTATATTTTAGATACTCAATTTTAAATTTTCATATCTTTCTAAACCCCCCCTTAAAAAAAAAAAANTAGTCATTTAAGTGACTAAATTAATAAAACACTTATTCTTACGATTTAAATACTACACATGGAATGATAATACTTTTTATACGCGCTTGACATTTTAGATAATTAATTATATATATATATATGTATGGGGTCTTAATTATCTGCGTATATATATATGTTTGCAAAAATTCAGATGAACTATATATTTAACTTCTGGATTATCGGTGAAGGTTTTTCTTTAGTTCCAACCTTAAGAAAAATCTGCTAAAAGGTATTTCCCACATCTTGCCTTTTCAAATTTTATAGCATTATTTATGAGAAATGGAGAGCATTACAAAAAAAAATGTAGGTATAAATCAAATTTAGCTGTGGTAAATGCTATATAATATCAGGGTAATATCTTGAAAATTCAAGATGGGCTAAAACCATTTTTAACCCCAACCACTATTCAGGAAATCTGATATATTAATAGGGCTTATTTATCTCTGGTCAAACAAGAGAGGGAGAAGTAATTTATGCAACCTCCTTCTTGAATTTCATTCCTTTTCCCCTCGGAAAAAGTACATAATAAATGGGCTAGGAAAAGTGGAATTTATTGCTATCTAATGTTGGCCTTTATTATGGGATTTACAGAAAAAAGATAAAATCAAATTCTTCTAAAAGACAATGGATTTTATGATAGGTCTTCTAGATAATCCAGATCTTGACAATCATATTAAATTTAAATTCAGAGTTAAAATCAGTATCTAATCTTCTATAACCAGATAGACAATATATTTCTCAACCATTTCTTTCTACATTATGAAAAACTTGGTATCTTAATAGTAACATTTATTTATATGGTCATACCTTTGAGCATAATTTACTTACTGGTGATGTTGGCAGATTAATTTATATAACTAATCCTTATCTTATATATTGGTGTTGAAAGCTTCACTCAAAAAAATAAATAAAATAAAATAAAATCTATCCAGACACTTCAGCGGCCTTATGTTTTTATNATTGAAAACATTATTTTATTTAAATAGGTAATAGTAGATAAAAAAAGCTTAAAAATAATTTTTAAAAATTAATAAATTTTTCAAATTAAAATTTAACAGTATTTACACACTAAAAGTGTAACTTTCCGGCACATGTTTCATGTATCCTTGGTATGGGGTGTATTAAATTTTAATTTGAAAATACTGAAATTGCTCTTTACAATATCATATATTAAATTCCTAAAAAGGGGTCAGTATCATATACGAAAATAGTCGAACAAAATTAAGTTTATTAAATAGTTTGCCTGGAGGAAGACAGAGTTTTCATTACTTACGATCAGCATTTATATGGAAAATATTGTAAGCATTCCCTTGTATTTATTGTATGAAATTAACGTGGGATTAAATACTACAACGAATACAATATTTAAATAAGAAATAAAAGCAAAAAAAAAAAAAAAAAAAAAAAAAAAAAAAAAAAAAAAAAAAAAAAAAAANAAATATATTTGTTTACAGTATTTGTGAAATTTATAAATTATAACTGTTATGATTACCTTTATTCTTGTTAATGAATACTCTAAAATGAGACAAGGGAAATCTATTATGTTCTCGCTACTCCGACGTGAGAGAATTTTTTTTTCAAACTTTTTTTTTTTTGTTTTGCTATCGTAAAAAAAACAAATTAAATGCCTTTGAAAGACTTAATGGGGCACGGTGGTCCAATGCTGGACTCCAGAGTGAAGGTTCCCTGTTTAAAACTTACAATACACAGTTATTTATTCTGTGCTTCTGTTTCTAATGACCCAGAGGATTTCTGTTAAGGGGCCAGGGACATCCAGCAATTGAATAGGATTAAATCAGGCGGCCAGAGCAGTGTTCTGACTACATAACTTACATAACCAGTGAGTCGTAGATTGTGAATCAATACATTCTAAATATTTTTCCTCTTCGACCTGTATGACCTCTACTGAGATTATTTTTTTTTACAAGACTTACGAGAAATAAGCATAAAGAAAGATACGAAACGGTGAGATATTGTAATATAGACTTCCAGCACATTAATTATCTTCAAAAAACAAACTATGTTCAGGATTTTTAAGAGTAATTAAAATTAAATTTTGTAATTGCTCATATTTTTAATGCTTTAGCTGAAACTAGTTTTAAAATTATTGAACTCCAGTAACGATTTTCATCCACAAAATTGCCTTTTGTTTTAAAATGAATATTTAGACAGAATTAAGAATCACATTTCATCGGGGATGCTGAATATGAATGTTCTGTATCATGAATAGAGAGCTTTCATGAATAAATTATTCAGGTCTCTAAGAAGTCTCATCACCGCCCATGGCTCGGTGGGGACGTGAGGTGTTTCGTGAAGAGGCGAATTTAGAAGGGGAGGTGACTCCAACCACTGGAGAAAAAAAAAAACTCAGTGCTTTTCAACATTCTAAATGAATGCCCAGCGAAGGGAAAACCAGTGGGAATCGTGGGTGTCTGACCAGAGCAAGTCGAATGTCGTTTTTTCCAATCTGCCTTGATGTCATCTTCTATAGATGCTCTTTTCGACACAGCCTATAGCTACTTGGAAGGATGTTATTTTTGATAAATTTTTGTCGAGGGTTGGACTCGAACCCACAGTGAGATGATTGATAGGTCCACTCCAATCATTTGAGCTAGGCCGGCGCCGGAAGAAACTACCTTTAGAGAATTCATGGAACCTTCGGAATTTCACCCGATAGTCCAATAGAATATGATTCCAGTTTTAGTAATAGTGGCTACTAAATAAGTCTTCAACATATGTTTCTTTTTTTTTAGGTATAACATATAGTGTAGTAAAATATTAAGAAAAAAAAACAAAAAATAAATATTGACAAGAAAATATTTTCAGATTAATTACTTGTTATTTTCTGTTGGCTTTTTGAAAATCATTTGGTGATCGAATGAATTTAAAATTTCTTACTCTTCCTGAAATCAAATAATTTCTGATTATGGAGTGAGGAAAACAATTCATTTTAGGAATTATCTTAAAAAAAAAAAAAAAAAAAAAAAAAAAGGAGAGTCTAATAAATAGCTGTCAATGTCAGCTCCTTGAAGCATAAGACGATATATTAGTCTTTCGCGGGAGTTTAGACTCCCGGTAGAGTGCGGGGATTAGAATGAATTATCTGGCTAGCCTCGGTGGTGTAAATGGTAGCATGCCAGCCTGGCAAGCAGTAGATCTTGGTTCAATTCCCGGCTAAGGCAGTAAGATTTTTTTTTCTATTCCCTTGCATTTATTGTGTATTGTTCAGTTTCATGTATTTACATCGAAAATACCTTTTTTATTTACTTTTTTCAATTTCAGGGCCAATCTTATTGATCCGATTAGGCTCTATAATGTACTTGAGCTTATAATTTACATTTAAAAGCTGTATGCCTTTTTTTTAAACAACTAGTTGCCGCTTTTGGATCGTAAATTTTAAATTTACGGTTCAGCTAAACCATTACTTCAATATGTGCAATTTTTATATTGACAAAGTCAAAAAACATAATAGTCTATTATCAAAAAACAAACCTACGTTAAGATTCAGTTTTTTAAACTAAATTGTACGCTAGCCTCATCGAAAAAAACATTTCTTACACGCCTTTGATATTACAGATAATCTCTCAATTTTATCAGCCCAGTTTTGCCTAAAAAATATATTAGCCATTCGTTTTGAATTTAAAAGCTAATTACCGAATTTCATCAGGAATTGTATAGATTGTAGACTATCACACACAAACTCCCCCCCCTCCTCCCCCCCTTATCACGCGCTCATGAATATTATTTTTAGTGTCTAAAATGTCGTCCTTCTTTTTTTTAAATAGAGAGTTTTTTGACCGTAGATATTATTATTAGATTATTTTTGCTGGGGTTCGGTCAAGGTAGATAAAAAAAATGCAAAATTAAAAAAAAAAGTGTATTTTTTAAAAATATTATCTGCCGACGTTTCGGCTTACATTGTAAGCCATCTTCAGGTCAGCCTATTATGAAGACGAGAGGGGACGTCCTGTCCCTAAGTTCACATTTCCATGACTGAGTCATGGGACGTCCTGTACCCTCTCGTCTTTATGATAGCCCTGAAGATTGCTTACAATGTAAGCCGAAATGTCCGCAATTATGTTTTTAAAAAATATACTTTAAAAAAAATTGTATTTACCGTTTCTTATTCCGGGTTGGACCGTGTTAAATTGTTATTATTTGCCGAGCTTTCGCACATCATGTGATGGCTTCTTCAGGGCTGAAAAGAGAATGAGAGTTGTAAAAGAGACTCATTCTCTTTTCAGCCCTGAAGAAGCCTCATGTGATGTGCGAAAGCTTGGCAACTATCAACAATTTGACACGGTCCAACCCGGAAGAAGAAACGATATATATCTGACGACCGTCGAAGCCTACGTGAACAAAAAAATTGTATTTTTTTGGATCTACCTTGACCGAACCCCAACCAAAATTTTTTTTTTTTTTCTATCAAGAGCTTTATGACTTCGGAATTCGCTAATGAAAGCGACTGAATATCTTTTGTTGGAGGGAGATAGGTGGATGGAAAGTTGTGGACAAAACCCCCGTAAAATTCCCTTTTCGCGTACGGACTGTGCCCCCTCTGAGCAAGGGGAGGTATAACCTGCTTTGTAGTGCCACTTGAAAATTGTCAAAGCCTCACTCCCTGAGGAGGGGTGGGGGTACTATCGGCAGCCGCTAACTCGGTTCCCAGACTAACTTGTCAGAGGCTGCTCGCAGACTCACCCCTCTTGATGTGCACTAATCGCAACTTAAATTCCTCTCTCCCCCCCCTACACTGAACCCGCCCCGCGCTTCATACTTCTTTCATAATTCCATTTCATTTCAACGCAGCTCAGACTTCTCTGTCTTCTTCGCACCGCATTAAGTCGTCCCTTCCTAATGACGAGTTTAGGGGGCAAAATAATCAAATCATTTTTTTTTTAAGGGGAGGGGGGGTTAACTGGGGAAAAGTTATGCTGATGAATAGTATTTTTTCCGAATTTGATCTCCGAACATCGCATAATACCTTTATCTGTTAAATCTGTGTGCTTACGAGATATATTTGCTCATATTCTCAGACCTACATAATGTCCCAGTATGTGACTAAAATATTGAGTTTCTCTCTCTATCCAACCCTCTCTCTATCACCCTTCCCCTCCTACCCTCATTCCCTCTTTCTTCCTCCCACACTCCCACCCTCTGTCCAACCATGTCCCACCCACCCTTTACCACCCCCTCTCCCTTACTTTCTTTCAGTAACCAACTCCCCCTTTCTTTCTCAATCCCTTATGGCAGAAAAAGTAATAATATTGATAATAGTACCATGACGCAACTTTTAATAAGTTTTTAGAAGTTCATAAATTATGTAGATACAAACTAAAACTAGATGTTCACGTAGGCTTCGTCGGTCGTCAGATGTATTTACCATTTCATCTTCCGGGTTGGACCGAGTCAAATTGTTGTTATTTGCCGAGCTTTCGCACATCATGTGATGGNGGTCAGAATGGATGGTTTTATTGGATACGTAGGGAGGAGTGTTGAGGATTGTGCGAAGGACTTTGGACTGGAACCCCTGGATGCATTTAATGTTTGATGGCTTCGCTGTGCCCAATAATATACTATCCATAAAATTAAATAAATAAAAACGCCTACTTAGTAGAAATCGTATACACTACAAATGCCTTACAGTATCATATTCTTTATATATATTTAAAATTTTTATTTTTGGCAAACCCAATTCTTCTTATCTATATATAAGATCAACATAGCGATTACTAGTGATATGGCTGGAATGATCTTTTAATACACAACAATCATTCTTTAGTGACCTATATATATTTTTCAAAAAGAAGAAAATTCATGTTATTTCAGAAAGTGACAATATGGTAATATAAGCATTCACAGGTGATTTCTTTAAAAGAAACAAACTGCTTGCTGGGTTCAACTTTGTAATACTGGTTGGATATCGATACACAAAGAACCTAAGGTAATGGAATTACTAATAATACAATCGAAGAATGCTATGACTGGTTCTGAACCTTTTAGTAGTGAATAATTCATGAATGAATCTCATGAATGAATATAGAATTCAACTATTAGTGCGAAGGAGCTTAAACGGCACTCAAAAATATATAATTTCCTAATCACTCTTTTTCTATGGTTTCATAATGTTATTAACGAATTTGGAATTGGATGGTAGATTTTTGATACATAATATTTGTCACTAAAATTAAATATATTTATTTAGAAAAAATAAATTAACTTACAGCTAATAAATTAATTAATATGTACAAATAAATTAAATATATTTATTTACTACGAGGCCTCAAGATAACTTATTAATGCCACAGTGATCTGTCACAGACGGATACTAAATTATCACTGAATGGGGGAGCCGCTGGCGAGCTGCTTTTATAACTTCGTGGAACTGGCGAGAAGGGGCTAGATGATTCTCATCAGGATATCTCGGCATTCCGACTTCCTTTCGTATCTTTTCCATATGCAAATCAACGATTCGTGCTTTGTGCATAACGATGTTTGCTTTCAAACTATGCTCAATGAAACTGACACGATGGTTTTTGAGACTCAGTATTACTGAAGGAAAACAAATCATTAGTCAAAGTTATTTCACTTAACAATTTAACTCCCCTGACTAATGAATCCTGTCACATAGCTAAGAGCTCTCACTACTTAGACACATACGATTGGCCGGCGTTAGTAATATTGGGAAACGACAAACAGAATACATTTGGTTTACATTAACAAATGTAAACTAAATGTATTGCAAATATGTATCAGCGTTGCTTTAATGGAGATTTGGGACCAAGCTCCAAATTTACATAGCTGCATACCTGCTCACTCATACCTACTAGTGTGAGAGCTGGGTCATGCTTGGCAATCAAATAAGTGGAATTACATGAAATGGAATTAAATACTTAAGTATATTGACAAAATACTTTTTGAACTTCAGCGGAAAGTAAATAATAAGTGCGTCAATAAAAAAAGCGGCAATGTTTTTGAAATACAAGGACTAAAAACCTGAAAAGTTTTAGAAACTCAAAGTATCAAGTAGAAACTCAAGCATTAGGTTATATGTGAAGAATTGAGCCAAAATTGGAGTAAAAAATCTTCACCACATTGGTTTCAGGCCGTTCCACACAAAATACAGCACATGGAGGAGGGAGAATAACAAGGAGAGAAAGCTATTTAATGACTTAAATAGTATGAAATATTAATTTTCTTTCATAAATTTCAATAGAGATAAAAAAACATAATTTCTCAGTTCATTTAAAAATTAAATTAAGTATGAGTGTTTCAGATCTCTACCTTTCTTTGCCAAAGTTTACAAATAAAATTAGTTTTTTCTTCATTTGAATTTATACATGGTCCATATAGATTTAAAATTGTTTAGACATTCATTACTCCAATTTAATAATTAAATTTGCAAATATGTATTACAGATTACATTTTTTTTCTTTCATCAACCAACAAAGAACTGTAGCACAATGAGATAATTGCGTAATTCTAAAAAAGCTTGAGAGCTCTTCATGGAAAGAAAATATATCTTCTATCAATGTCCATTATAGCTTCATTAGACAAATTGTACAACATTGTTGTTGTTTAACAACAATTCCTACAAATAATTGCCTCTAATCCTCCCATTATTAAACAGAAATCTTTTGTCGATGTCTGTTACTGACTCTACAGCTTCATTAGACAATTCTTACAACATTGTTGTTGTTTAACAACAATTCCTACAAGTAATTGCCTCTAATCCTCTCATTATTAAACATAAATCTTTTATCAATGTCCATTACTGCCTCTACAGCTTCATTAGACAAATTTTACAACATTGTTGTTGTTTAACAACAATTCCTTCAAGTAATTGCACCTAATCCTCCCATTATTAAACATAAATCTTTTGTCAATGTCTGTTACTGACTCTACAGCTTCATTAGACAAATTTTACAACATTGTTGTTGTTTAACAACAAATCCTACAAGTAATTGCACCTAATCCTCCCATTATTAAACATAAATCTTTTGTCAATGTCTGTTACTGACTCTACAGCTTCATTAGACAATTCCTACAACATTGTTGTTGTTTAACAACAATTCCTATGAGTAATTCCTCTCATTATCAAACATAAATCTTTTTAATCTCAGCTCATTTCTCAGGAAGTTTTACTTTTTATATCTTCCAAAGAAATGTTTACAATTGAAACTATTTTTTTTTCTTTAAATATTACTATTTGGAAATCATACTAGTATGACACCATATATATGTGACACCATTATGAGTCTTTTGAAATACTATTTCAGATCTAAATCCATCCTTCTTCAAAGAAGATTTAAAAAAATATCGCCACTCTAAATTTTACACACAAGTGCGTGCAAGATTTTGAGAGAGAAATAAGCTAAAAAAATAAACAATAAATGGAAGGGAATATATTAAAAAATCTATCTCCTCAGGAGATCCAGGTTCGTGCCCTGGCTGAGACAGATAGATTTTTATTCTATTTCCTTGTATTTATTGTTTAAAATTTACGTGGGACTAAATACCACAACGAAAACAATAATTATAATAGGCTAAAAAATATTCTTCCTTTTAAATTATGACTTTTTGCATATGCCTCGCTTTCCAGAAACACGTAAATACTAAACTAAATTACATATAATCAGTGTCTTGTTTCATTAATTAATTGAAAAAATGAATGCAGTATTAAAAGAAAAACAATGGTTTTATAAGCCTTTGTTATAAACCAAACAAAAAGCAAATAATAAATAAAATTTCAGAGTGCATAACACTCAGTAATAATCTTTTAATGTCATAATAATCTTTTAACAATTTTTAGAGCAAGGGAACAGAATAAAAAATCTTACTGTGCCAGCCAGGACACGAACCTGGATCTCCTGCTTTCCGGGCCGGTGCGTTTCCATTTATGCTACCAGGACAAGTTATTAAATTCCCCGCACTAGTGTCGAGAGTCTAGCCTCCGAGGCAGACGAATATATCGTCTTATGCTCGAGGAGCTGACTTTGTCAAGCTGTTTAAATGACTCTCGTTATTTACTTTTAAATTTTATTTTTATAAATATTTTTTGTGGTATTCAATCCCACGTGAGAACAAATATCGCAATAGAAAATAAAATTTATAAAAATTATCTTTTAAAGATTCCAATTCAGTCTTCATAGAACTTAACCCTGTCTTCTCGTGTCAGTAGTACGTTTATTATTATTCAGAGAAATCCACATATTTTATTTAATTATTTTTTCATTTATTCTTCAAATATGAATTTAAGAATTGGAAATAAATGTTGAAACTGTTTAGGTTTTGACATTCTCTCTCGACTATCTACAGATAATTTTTAAATGCAAAAGCTGAAATGATGGAGTTGACTTCGATTAATGATAATTTCTGTAACTTCACTAATAGTCCTCTCTCGGCATTTGTATGCCCTCAAAAGTCGGTGGTGTCTTGGACAAACCACGAGTGACGCTACCGTACGTCAAAGGCACGACTGAGAAGATCGCTAGGGTTCTCGAGACACACGGAATCAAGACTAACAAGAAAGATATCGAAGGTTCTCCCTAACCCAAAAGATGACTTAGAACTATGGACGCCCGGAATATACAGTATCCATTGCGCATGTGGTACCGAATACATAGGACATAAGGGAAAATAGATATCCACAAAAATCAAGGAACACATCACTTGTATTAGTAAATGAAAACTGAGGAATCTGCAATGTCTGAACATTTCCACAACACTAAACACAATTCCTTTCGTAGACACCAAGGCACTAGCCAACATAGACAACTACCGAGAGAGGACTATTAGAGAAGCAATAGAAATTATCAAACACCCTTACGACAGAGAGGACGTACACAAACTCGGTAAAAACTGGCACTGACCAACCAGAAGATACGGGCTTCACTGACCAATGACGATCCTCCAAACTCTCCAGGTACGGATTCCGGGCCCTGGAGAGGCAGGCTTTGGTCGCACCGCCAGGACCAACCTGTATACATACCCCTTATCTTTCTCCTCTTTCCTGAGTTCTATTGTAACCCAGAAGAAGCACAGAGCATGCTGAGTGAAAGCTTGGTTGTAGCAAATGAACCGGAAGAAGAAAATATGAAAAATTAAGAAAATATTTATTCTTTTAAATAAGAAACACTTTATAAGACTCTGTAAAAGAAAAAAATCGTTCGTAAGGTCTATTGTAAATCATGCTGGTCTTACAATGACCTCTTCAGAGGCGATATAAAACACGCTTGAAGTGCAGATAGCTAGAGAAAGCGTCCTACGTCTGAATGCCTAGGGTAGAGTACAAGCTACTCAACTGATAGCGATCCTATCAGATGAGATGTCTGAAGATCAGTCAGCTTCCACTCTGTCGAGCAACCCCACACACAAAGTACCTCTTTGGTATCAAGCGTTCTCTCTCCCTCTCACACTCTCTCTCCCTCTCTCTCCCTCCCCTTTCTATCTATCTCTCCCTCAAACTCACTCTCTCTCTCCCTCAAACTCTCTCTCTCTCTCTCTCTCTCGTTCTCACTCTCTCTCCCTATCAGCTTCTCCCTCTCCCTCACCCTCTCCTTCTCTCTCTCACCCACCCGACCCTCTCTCTTTCCCCCCTCCCTATTATTTATCCCTTTTATACTTACACTACTTTCACTCTCGTTACGATTTCCTTTTTTAATTTTATTTCAACTAAGATAGAAAACAATAAATTCTAGGAGCTGCATAAACTTTGTGAACTCTTCAGAAGTGCAATTGAAGAATAATTGGGATTTATAATTTTCGTTCGAGTTTTTACCCACACTAATAGAATATATCTAAATAAACAAATATGTGATGAGTTTCTTTCGCTAAACTCAATATTACACCCGTTGAAGCGAAAAGTGATTTTTTATTCACACTTGACATTTCAAGAAAGATCTCACACCTATTTGTCCGATTTCACATAATAGTTATCCCAGTCATGCAATTTACATTTAAAACGATCAGTCATATTTCATTACGAAATATAAACAAACCGTTTTGGCAAATAAACCGTAAAATAAAAATTTTAATTCAGATAAACCCCCGCTCCTATTGGTTCATTTCCGCTACGTAACTACTACAATTTATATACTATAAATACTACAATAAAAAATTTAAAAAAACTATTTCAGTCAGGCTAGCCAGGTGTAAAAGGCTAACTCGCTTGCCTGAATAGCAGGAGATCCAGGTTCGTGTCCTGGCTGAGACAGATTTTTTATTCTATTCCCTCGCATTTATTGAACAAAATTAATGTGGGATTAAATAACACAACAAAAATAATATTTATACTAGTCATTTAAGTGACTAAATTAATAAAACACTTATTCTTACGATTTAAATACTACACATGGAATGATAATACTTTTTATACGCGCTTGACATTTTAGATAATTAATTATATATATATATATGTATGGGGTCTTAATTATCTGCGTATATATATATGTTTATATGTAGCTTTTTCAAAGTGGATTGGTCAAAATCCGTTGACATTCTTCAAAAGTCGTGTCATGGTATGATATATATAGCTCGATTTGCCCACATAAAATCTGTTAAAATGTTAGCTGAGGACCTTCAAAGCTGCTTCCTTAAAACAGTCTAGTTTTTATCATTTGTGAGCAATAAGCAATAGTTTTCTTAAATATACTAGACGTTTAAATCACTTTCAAACAATGTACAGTAGCTATCCCATTACTTACAATGTCCGCACTGCCTACCCCTGTACTCTAACATACACATCTAACTCACACAGACGTAAGGAAAGAGCTTGTTACATTATCTAATTGATCTGCAGCAATATATATATATATTTAGCAGGGGAATGTCGATGACGCGGCCATAGCTCTTGATCTAACCGGGGAAGCTACTGTCAGGGAACTGTTCTGTTGCAGAGCTGGACGAGACGGAGGTCTTCAAACGAGGCACGGTCTACAAGGGAGTGTACATCCTGTCGCTGACCAACAGCTTCAGGGAGAAGCACCTGGAGCTCTCGTACCAGCGCTACTCCCACAGGCAGAGGCAGAGGTCGCTGATCATCGTCAACCTCGTGGACGCCATGGTCAAGCTGGTCGTAGCTGGTGAGTACACTCCCTCAAGTCCCTTTATCTTACAGCTGTGTGACTGTGGAGGTTGTTGCGGCTATTGCACTATCATGCAGCAATCATCTGAAGTCTCTTAATGAATGGGACTGCCAGTACAAACATTATAATTATGAAATGATCATTAGTACTGTATTAATAGATAATTTTAGTTGGGGTTCGGTCAAGGTAGATACAAGAAAATACAAATTTAAAAAAAGGTGTATTTTTTTAAAAGATTATCTGCCAACGTTTCGGCTTACATTGTAAGCCATCTTCAGGGGACAGGACGTCCCTCTCTCTATCATGAAGACGAGAGAGGACGTCCTGACCCTAAGTTCACATAGGACAGGCCATCCTCTCTTGTCTTCATGTTAGGCAGCCCTGAAAATGGCTTACAATGTAAGCCGAAACGTTGGGAGATAATCTTTTAAAAAAATACACTTTTTTAAAAATTGTATTTATTTATTTTTTTGGATCTACCTTGACTGAACTTCAACTAAAATCATCTAATAATAACATCTATGGTAAATAGACTATACATAAAATAGTCTAGCTTTTTAGCATTTCTTAGCTATCAAGCTAGTGTTGACGACGGAAGCTAATTGAAATTTAAAGAGAAACATCCTAATTTCACTGTAGCTTCATCACAAAACATAGTTTTAAAATATTCTTTAATTTTCATATTTCTTATAAACAAGTTATAAGTAATAGTTTCACAAGGGATGTAGTATAGAATCAACCCCTAATTGTTAATTGCATCATTGTATCCCTTTCAAAAAGTTTTAGCCTACACACTCCAATTTGTTACATCCCCTAAATCATTCATTAAAAATAATTATCGTGATATGTTTCACTTTGAGTGATGTTGTAATAAAGTTTATTAAATATTATTTTACAAGTAGAATATAAAATTCATGTTGTATTTTTTACATATAGGCTAGGAAAATGTCCATCAGCCGAGTGACTTACTATAATCATTGTGAAATCAATTAAAAATACACAGTTTTAAAGAAACAAAAGCTCTAAACTAATGAACAAATATATTTATAAATGAAAACTTCTTGCACATTGGAAAAGTTAAATATAATCAAACTTAAAGTTCAATGCCACTTCAACTATGTAGTTGTCCTGCCATTCAAGTACTCCATCACCTCTTGTACAGTTACCATCCTCTACTTCTATCCGAATGTTACTCCTCCGGTTTCCGTGGGAATTAGGCGTACAGCTGAAAAGTGCTCAGTTTCTGTCGGTTCATAGAAAGCAGAGGGCGCTGCCGTCAAGACTCCATGTCTTCTTGTCTAGCTCCAAAGATTTTTCTAAGATCCAGCCTTCATGAAGATCCTCAAGGAAGCCAAGAAAGGTACTTACAGTTTCTGTCAATAACGACCATGTTACTGAAGTAAAAAAAATCAATTTTTCGATTTTCACTGTTTTATTTTGTTTTTTTAAGTGTTCCTTTCAAACCACTTTGGGTCATGTAGAGAGGGGCTATCTACAGGTTGCCATCCCATTCTAAACGACCATGGCTCAGGACAAGTTTTCACTAATAATTAAAAGCTTTCCCTGTGTGGGATTCGAACCCGCAGAGCTAGGATTGCGAGACCCGAACGCATCCTATGGGCCACCCCGGTGCACCATTTTTCTCTCGTTTATCATACCCACTGTGCAGTGCCCCTTTCTTTAGTTATTGAAAGCTGAAACACAAAGAGTGCTCTTCGGAAAGTATTAACAGTAGGAAGATGCGTAAATAGTGGACTATGAATGAAATAATTTCGGTACGATTATACGGTAAAAGTATATCCTGCAGGAGAGCCCCTTTGATAATATATCAAGAGGGATGTAGCGTGGGGAGGGGGGGCGTTAATAATTAATTTAATAAATCAGAGATTTTAGTGTGAGGGGTGGAAGTCCCTTGACCCCGGGAGATAAGACCCGGGCTGACGTGTGTTGGGGGGAGGGGGTGGATATTGCTGTTCGGAGTGACGGTACATTTATTACGCGGCTGAGTCTCTGACAGGCCAACCCGGCGGTCTGTACCGACTCCCACGGCCACACAGTTTTCTAAAGAGGTCCTTTCTGAAGGGAAGACATCCTTAGTAATAACCACTGTTATTAAAGACGTTTTTTTTAATTTTATAAATATTATTTTTAATTGTGTTTTATCCCACGTAAATTTTAAACAATTAAATGCAAGGGAATAGAATAAAAAAATCTATCTGTCCCAGCTAGGAATCGAACCTGGATCTCCTGCAATCCGGGCAAGCGCGTTAGCCTTTTACACCACCGAGACTAGCCCTAGCTGAGACAGTCAGAATGTAAAAAAAAAATTTGTTTTCCTTTTAAAAAACGTTCAGTATCCACTTTATATAATCGATTACACTCACTTTTGTATAAATATTTATTTAGTTGTGGTTTATTATCCCACGTAAATTTTAAACAATTAATGAGAGGGAATAGAATAAAAAAATCTAACTGTCCCAGCCAGGACTTGAACCTGGATCTCATGCTATCCGGGCCGGTATGCTATCCATTTCACTACCGAGATGAGCTAGATAACTTATTAAATTCACACCATAATAGCCAGAGCATAAGGAGATGCATTGGTCTTTCTCGTAGGTTAGACTCTTGCTAGTGTGTTGGGAATTTAATAAGTTATCTAGCTCGTCCCGGTGGTGCAATGGATAGTATGGATATAGTAGACAGATTTTGTATTCTATTTCCTCTCATTAATTGCTTAAAAACTCACTTTTATATTTTCATTTATTCAATCATAGTTAGATTATGACGTAAAGACATGTTAATATATCATATTTGTATGTTTCTTTTTTCAAATAAAGCCCTGATGAAGGCTTGAATTTCAGGCCAAAACGTTGATAAAAGTAAAAAAATTTTTGGTTACAAATTAGTTTTTAATTCTTCAACTACCATGATCAAATTTTTGATACACCTCTCTTCATAATTACTTTTTATTTATGTATATGTTATTTGTCTTATCTTGTTAAATAATAAAAAGTGTTATAAATATTTAAAAAAAAAAAAAACTATTAATCAAAAATAAAGACAAAACTTTACGGAAGAAAGAAAGGGGTGGTTTGTTAGTCCGTTATCAGGTTTATGAGGTCCAGACTGAATGTCTGTGTGGCTGTCATTTGGAGCTTTGTCTCGTTCCCTACAGCAATAAATACTGTTTAGACCCTGTCCACATCCTCCCTTCGCTGGGGCCGCGTGAGGGCAGTCTGCTCCCTGTTGCTGTCAGCCATTTTTCAGCAGGTAACACATCCCCGTAAGGGTTGGAGGGAGGAACGCTCTTCCCGTAGGAATACAATCCTGAAGGGAAATTCCTTTTGAAAGGGATTTTCTTCCTTCCCCTGCCTACATCCTTCTGTTGTCTCTAAACCTAATCTACCCAATTTACTTATAGTTACTTTAAGAAAAGGTAAATCAGAATAATTACAGATCTATATTATTTTTGTATTATATATTTCAGAACGAACACTAGCCATTTTAAACAATAAATGCTAGGGAATAGAATAAAAGATAATAAAAAAAATATCTCAGCCAGGCTAGAAAGCTTGCCCGGATAGCGGGAGATCCAGGTTCGTGTCCTGGCTGAGACAGTTAGATTTTTTACTCTATTCCCTAGCATTTATGTGGGATTTAATACCACATAAAAAAAATATTTATACTAGACATTTTAGTGACTAAAGTAACAAAACACTTAATTTTAATAATGATTTTATTTGTGGAATTTAATCCCACGTTGAATTTTATACAGGAAATGCAAGGGAGTTTTTACTACTCATTAAATTAAAAATATTCATTTTTTTTCTGGAAGAAAACACTGCCGAACGACGTTTTAGTTTCTTTCTTGACACACTAACTAATATATACTTAAATGATTTTAGTTGGGGTTCGGTCAAGGTAGATCCAAAAGACACAAATATAAAAAAATGTATTTTTTAATAAAGGATTATCTGCGGCAGATAATCCTTTATTAAAAAATACTTNATATGTAGCAAACATTTTTCATCATAGTTTCATCAGTGCAAAACAATTTGTAAAGCCATGTTAATGTTCAAATGGAGTTTTATTGTCCGTAGATATTGTATATATTATTATTAGATGTGTATGTTTGTTTGTTTGTTGGGGTTCGGTGAAGGTAGATACAAAAAATACAATATAAAAATTGTATATGGGGTTTTATTTCAAACACCAACGCAACTTGTTATCGTTAAAATCTCAGATATAATCGTTCTTGAGTCAAAAGTCTACATTTTTTTATTGTTTACTTTTAATTTTTCTTTAAATCCATCGAAATATACCACCATTAAGAAAAACTAAAAAATTATGTATCAGCTCAATATCAATAGACTAAAGGCACAGTAATATTTGATAATTTTACTTTTAACCCCATTTAAAAAAAACAACAAAAAAAATAACTCTTTTTCGCATTCTCATTATTTTGAAATTTATATCGTAACAATTCATAAATTTCGTTATCTTAAACGTGAATGAAGAATAGCTGAAAATAAATTTAATATTTTCTATTTATGTCCTTCTTAAGAAACACTTCTCCCGGTGTTTTGATCTTAACAGAAAATTATGTAAAAATTTTCCGTATTAATTTCTATTCATATTTCGAATTTAATACTAACCTGCACGACTTGTTATCAGAGTTATAACTGCTTAATCGTGAATAACGGGCTTCAAGTGTTATCTTAGACTTTAAATAAATTGCATACATTTTTTCACTGTAGAATCTCGCCCTATGATACTCATTTTACTGTTTTCAAATATGTTTCACGAACGACATACCGAATATGATAAATTGTAAACATACAATAAATTAAACTTTTCTACAGTTGATTATCCTTTTCAAATGCTTATGAAGGAAGGAATTCGATCCAGGCAATAGGAAGTTCCCAGGAGGGAAATAGGAGCGTTGGCGTCAATTTATTCTTTGAGAACTTCGTACACTCCAGGACAAAGTTCTGGCCCTCGAAGGACGAGAAAGGACGGGCCCTTTACAATCCTATACCACTCTAAAGTCACATCAGCCTTGGAGACCCTCTTACTTACTGAAGGCTTCAAGAGCATCTGAACATGTGTGTGAAGATATTAAGGTTGTAAATTTAGGGGGTTTTAGAAGGGTTAATTTATTTATTTATTCATACCCTCTCCACTATAAAAGCTCTAACGAACTTATTCAACGGTTTGAAAAGAGAAAATTAAAAACTAAAATTTTCGTTTCATTATTTTAAAAATTGCGGACGCGGGAGTACATACAGAATAATAGAAAGCACGCCATGAATGAGCTGCGTATTTTAAGCGAATTTCTCATGATTTTTTTAAAAATGGAAATAAATAAGAGTAAATGAGGAACGATCCAAACCACACCAAAAATAGTGCAAAAAATCTATACAAAGAGATATGAGTGTGTGTCAACGCTCTTTTGACCAGAGTTTTCAATTTTCAGACTGAAATTCGGCTTTTAGTTTTCAAATACAAAACAAAATGAAGTTCTTTATTTAAAAAAATTAGATCTATATTAATAGTGGGTTACCTGGAGTGTTAGATGCGAGTAAAAGCAATTTTCTGTATATTTAGAGGAAGATCAAAATTCAAAATAAGTTCCGTTTTAAGGAAAAGCTAAATTCTTTCTCACCCAAATTTATATCCACCGAAATACAATTACATATACTAAGAGATAAAAAAAAATAATTTTTTTCCATTGGGAAATCGATATAATTATCGACACAATTAACGTGATGCTAATTAAAAAAAAAATTAACAATTCTTCACGGATCCCACATTGGAATATTCGGTATTAGATTTTTTTTTTTTTTTTTTTTTTCGAGAAAGCTAAATAATTCATAATATGCTGAGTTGATCCAGGGGGAAGGGGAATTTGTTGAAGACTAAAGTTTAAATCACAATTATTAATTATTTTAGTATTTTAAAAAATATAGAATAAAATGTACATAAAACGCATATTAAGGAAGATATTCCTTACGCATATTAACTAAGTAATTCCGAATGCTGGGCAGGCTCAATTATTTTAAAAACATATAAAGCGAAATTGTTATACAGGCTTTTATTGCAAATTGCTGATCTAATTCATTTTTAATTCATGAGGAGTATGACTGAAGATTTGGTGACCGAGCAAACTTTATATTATTGCTATCTCTTCTCCATTTTTGTTTATAAAATGATTGTTGCTGCATGAAAAATCTATAATTTTATAAGACTTAAAATCTATAATTTTTTTTTTAAGAAAAACACATCTTAAAGAATATTTTTACCAATATCACTGCGATGACAAGTACGTACCTTATCCATTCTTATCAGTCATTAGCAGTGCGCGTATAGTTAGTTGTTCTATTCTTTGAACAACATTATCGAAATACGTTAATGAATTTACCATTTCATCTTCCGGGTTGGACCGAGTCAAATTGTTCTTATTTGCCGAGCTTTCGCCCATCATGTGATGGCTTCTTCAGGGCTGAAAAGAGAATGAGAGTTGTAAAGAGAGATTTTTAAAAATCCAGATGGTATATATTTACCATGNCCCTGAAGAAGCCATCACATGATGTGCGAAAGCTCGGCAAATAAGAACAATTTGACTCGGTCCAACCCGGAAGATGAAATGGTAAATACATCTGACGACCGACGAAGCCTACGTGAACATACGTTAATGAAATTAATTTTTCTCCCTTTAAAAATGTAGAATATATAAATTATATATATGTGTGTGTGTGTGTGTGTGTGTGTGTGTGTGTGTGTGTGTGTGTGTGTGTGTGTGTGTGTGTGTTTTCGCAGTAATCGAAACCTGGAACTGGAATAAACTCTGAGCAGCTTACTAACTCATTTTTTTAAACATTTCTTGCAGTATACGACACTATTAATGGGCTAAGCTCTTTAATTTGTATCTTAATTATGTTCAATAAGCACTACTTCAGTCATAAATTGCTGAATATATGTCATTAAAAATTATAATGTGAGATAATATGTATTTTCGCGTCCATCTTGGGATAAATAAAATATTCGCGATGGGCATTTCTCAGGCTGTTGTGGTTGCTTCGAATTCTGAATCCATCCAAAGAGGTGCTTTAAATCTCCCGAAGCAGGTACAAATGACTAATTTATCGAGAGATAGCTCTTTGGGGCGGCAATGGATGGGGCAATTTACTCCTTCGGGTTCGCAGTCTCTTGGCGGCGGACCACGGCCTCCAGTATAGCAGGTTTGATTGGGAGCAGTTCCTGTCAGAATGTTACCTTCCAGTGCCGTTTCGGGCTGACAAATGGCCTCCCATTACCGCTTTAACAGATTAGCTGACCGCCACAACTAGCTCATTTCATCTGAACAGGAGTCGCTCTAAAAACCATACACCGACCAATTGAGTGGGAAAGAATTTGCAAAGAATTTAACACCTGTCTATTTCATCAACATAGGTCTCATTGATTTGTTGGCAACAAGAGCATTCAGATATGTAGTGCCGGTTTTTATAAATCCTACTTCCCATACTGACTTAATATAAATAGAGGATTGTCGGGAATTCTGTCATGTTAGTTGAAGAATTAAAAACTAATTTGTAACCCAAAAAATTTTTATATTAGCCTATCTCTCCCCATCACTCTATTTGGTTATATGTTACACTTACAAATATCATTAATAATTTTTTATTTCCAATATGTTCAGTACCCATTTTATATAGTCGAGTAGTAGTAGTAGATGATAATGGAGGGCAATCAACTTCTAGGTTATTACGCCCTATAAATATTCTTTAATATATTTACTATTAATTAGTTAATAAAATACAGGAATCAGGATTATTTCGACCACTATAACAACCTAAATTAATGGATTAATTGATAACATTTAAAAAAAAAAAATATTATTATATTTATTTTTCTACAACAATCCATTAAATAATAGCTAGTAATAATTTACCAAATAGCTCCCAGCAATCTGCTATAACATTTTGTTAACATATTAGGTTATAAACAATAATAATTACAATATGGTTGTGTAACATAAAAGCAAAGTGATAACTAAACTTAATGGTAACACATTAATTAACTTAATAAACACATTAATGTTTTTAACAAGTGATTTGGTTGTATCTTCCAAAACTTTAAACCGACTCATGCGAACTTAGTACTATTTAATGTTTTTACATAATTTTATTGTTATTACCCTATAAATGTAATCTAAATATATTGTTAAATGTATATAAAACAAAAATCGACTTATTTGTTTGGTTAGTAATTTTGCATTTAGACTGATTTTTTATTTTTTACAGCTTGAAAATAATTTAATTACTTCTAGAAGGATGTTAAGATATCATTTTTTATTTCTGAAGCTTAGAGTATTTGATTTGCAACACTGAAAGTACTTTTATGACGACGAAGAAGAACGCAATCAGCAGGTTCTTTGTAACGATTGCGCCTGATCCCGGAGAGAACGTAGGCAAGAGGGAGAATGTACGTCTTGTAGAATCACACCTAGAAATGAAAGGCCATCCTCTGACTCATATGTCTGAACATGTGATCATGGACCTATTCTGTTCTCCTGACTCTGCAAAATGTCCTCTTGACAGCGGCCAAACACAACTTCCTACCTCAAAAATGACGATTGTCAGCAGGTTTTTTCAAGGAAATTAAGCTATTCGTATTGGATAAAAGAAAAAAAAGATTTCAATCCTCATTGATCCTACATGTTTTATTTAAAAAGTATATATATATGATATTTATATTAATGAAACTTGATATAATTATTAGATGATTTTAGTTGGGGTTCGGTTAAGGTAGATAA
>KZ807370.1:37646-48216 GCA_000696205.2 Oncopeltus fasciatus | reverse complement strand
TAAAGCATTTAACAATAAAAAAATATAATAAAACAATTATTTCTATTAATTAAATATACTGTTCGTTTACAGTTACCCCATGATCCTAGTATGATATAAAGTATATAGGTAAATAATTCTTCAATTTCTTTTCTTCATATGACAGGTAGTCGTTCTCATTTGAGTAAATATAGCGTGTCTTATCAGTCATTCTTTTCGAAATCCAAAACTACACATTTAAGGCCGGCAGTGTCATCCGTTGAAAAATTGCATCATTTCGTCTGAGCAGAACTACAACAGAAGTATTTCATATTTGTCACACGTAGGTAAACAGTAACTGAGTTACGCCACTGTCAGTACTCCTGTTGTGTTTACAATTTCAGCTGACATCTCCCGAAGGATTATCAATTCCTACGTCGGGATTATTTGATTGGGGATCTCGGTATCCAGCTGACGCACGCAATTCTGTGTGTTTTGTTCAGCCATTGTACGTCACGCACGGTTATCGTCATTACTGGACAGGAAGTAGTCTGTGGATGACGTAAATGGTTCGAAATAATTGGCAGGTTATATGAAGATTGAGAAACCTTTTGAAAAAAAAAAAAAAACATGGCATGTGATATGTGTGATAATTAACATAGACAGTAGATGCTCTTCAAAAGATGATCAGAAGAAATTTAAATTTTTTTACTTTACTAATAATTAGACATATTTTTACCGTTTCTTCTTCCGGGTTGGGCCGTGTCAAATTGTTGTTATTTGCCGAGCTTTCGCACATCATGTGATGGCTTCTTCAGGGCTGAAAAGAGAATGAGAGTTGTAAAAGAGAGTAATTAACGGTAAATACATCTGACGACCGTCGAAGCCTACTTGAACATCTAGACATATTTTTGTTTGCGATTTCCCTAAAGTAAATCTGATCAAAATTATATTGGATTTATTTATTTTAGATTGTTCTAAAATAATATATTAGATATTTTTCTTAATACAATTATTGATTGTCGTACAAATTTGCTCACAATATCAAAAGCTATATTGTAGCTACATAAGTTAATCTAGATGCAATATTTTAAATGATATAATCTATATGATGATATAAACCTTTAATAAATACCAGATGGAGAGTTTTTGATTTATTTATTAATAGATTTTTTTGGGAGGGGGGTCATGAATATGGTTTCTTAGTGACACGACGTCCCCTCTTGCCTTCATGATAGTCCTGGCGATGGCTTGCAATGTAAGCCAAAACGTCGGCAGATAATTAAAAAACACACATTTTTTTAAATTGTATTTTTGGACCTACCTTGACCGAACCCCTACAAAAAAAACAATAACATCTACTTGTTATATTTACCATTTATTAAAATCAAGAAACATATCTTATAAGTACATATATGACAGAAAACTACCAATACCATGTCTCCATGAAAGAGGAATTGGTTTCACTCAATTTAAGAATGAGAAATATTTCTGAAATGCACGGATCAAATTTTTTTTTTTTTAAGGGTTTTTTTTCAGTATCTGAACAATCCTTATCATCACCTGTAAGCAGAACCATTAGTTATCCTTTCATGCTTTCCCGTTCGGCTGACGCCACCATGATTGATGGATAGTAACACTTCATTATTTACGCCGTTCAGCACACAGTGGATGGTTTTCCTTGATATACCTGTCCGCTCGGACGCCCGCTGGACTCTGAGACAGGATGATAGTGGCTATCATCAGTGGCCACCTTATCATTGTGGCAATAAGGTGAAGCTGAAACACTTATATCAGCTGAAGAATATCCTTCAATTTATGTCGTTAGCAATCCTTTAACCCCAAAGGGAAATCAAAGGGCTGTGTATGATATTAAAGTGAGCAATTCCAAGCAATGGAATTTTACAGACGGCAAATGAGAGTATCTCAGAATGTTCACTGTCTTATTTTCCACTAAGCCAGTGGTTAGAGCTTTTGGAAAAAAAAAAAAAAAAAAAAAAAAAAAAAAAAAAAAAATAAAAAAGAAAAACATTAAANCAAACAAAATATAAAAACAGGTCTGAATAAAAAAGTATACAAATATAAAATATTAACTAATAAGAGGTTGTGAAATCAAAAATATAAATGTAAGAGTAATTAAAGGTTCTTATTTAATTTTAAGGTACAGACTGAATATTGGACATTTATAAGAAAAATGAACATGTTCATTGTCAACAATTTATCCACCACTAACCATCCCCCCTTTCCTATATGTTTCACTAAATGCATGATTTAATTACTTTAAAGTAGGAGACTCACTTCCTCCCTCACTCCCAGTGGAATGTGTACTTTTCAAATTGTAATGCATACAATGCATATGTTCCTTTTTGTTATAAATGTCCAGGATTTTAAGTGTAAGACATTTATTTTTTAAATATTTTTGATTACACACACACTTTTATTGTATTATTCATTCATTTTTTAAAAATATTTTTTAGACCAATTTTTATGTTTTGTTTGTATATTTCTTTTGTTCCTCAGCTCTCTAATAATAAAAAAACCTTTTATTTAAAAATTATTTTTCAATTATTCAAATCCCAAGACCGAATCTCCATACAATCCTTCCCCACATTAAAAAAATGTTATCAGTTTTTTTTTTGAAATAAATAGAATGCGATTATTAACACAAGGGCCTCAAAATAACTTGTTATATTTTCTGAACTTACTAGTTACTATCACTAAACATACATCACTAACACTGGCCCGACACTCTGAGAAGCTCGATCTGACACGGGTTCTGACACTGACACGAGGGCCGTTGGCGAGCCACTTAAGTGTACTTATTTGTTATAATAACAATAAATTCAATTTATCTATGTTCTTAATTAACGAATTCCTCCAATTGTTTACGGAAACAAGATTGGACACCTAATTATGTTTGTTTACAATGTAAACTAATTTTTTTTTTTTTTTTTTTACATTTTCTTTTTAGTTATCCTTGAGAAGGAGTGGATGGCTCCACACATATCTCTATTTCCTATGGCGGACCCACCCTCTCTGCACGCCGCATCTCTCTCATTCATCTGTTTGTCGGTCCCCTCCCCCCCCCCTCTTCCAGGCGTTACCACCCCGCCAAGAAAAGCCCCAAGATAAATGCGCCTGTGGGGACTGATGTAAGAAGCGGGGGCCTCATTCCGTCACCCACCCATCCCACACGAACTCTCCACCGCCCTCCTACCGCACATACGACGGGGAGGATGGAGACCTATGGGTGTGGCTTCCAGCTGACTGCTCGCACCATTAGGCCAGTCCTCGACCTCGTCCGCATATCCCAGTCTGAAAGATATGTCTCTAAAGACCCCCACTTTCTGTAAATGTTAAAAAATATATACATACATGTATATACAATATTCTTCTAGCCACTTAATTTGTATATTCATGGCATTGCAACCACTGCAATAATAACAAGTGATATTTAACAAATAAGCAATTGTATTTCTGTAGTAAGGTTTTATGCATATATATATATATATATATATATATANATAGTATTCACTTACAAATAATTTCTTATTTTATTTATTTTAAATTTTATTTGTTTTAAAAATAATTGTTTGAGGAAGTTCTGATATTTTATAGTAGTATGACATGTAATTTTTTTTGCATTAGTGTATTTTTAGCAGATTTATTTTGAAGAATTCAAGCGGTTCCCATTGTCACTGTGAAATTTCTTAAAATTTGAAGCTAAAATTGGCTTAGGGGAGAGCTTAATAGAATAAGAAAATTAAGTGCAATGTATCCCTCGTGCGGATACAAATTAATAGAGTAAAATTAAGTGAAATTATAAACATTTACATTGAAAATTTTTTTTTGCGAAAGTTACCTGGTAATTGAGCTTATTTTTGCAAATAACGGCTTGAACTCACTAACGACAGCAATTTCCCGATTGGCAGGGGGAGACAAATTGATATATCTTAAATATTTCCGTTATTGCTGTTCTTATGAGCTGCGTAGTGTAAGCAGATTTCTTTACAAAATATTACCCATCGCGGGACTTGAACCCACAGCCTTAAACGGACACTCTTACCAAAGCCGACTGACCATAATTTTCTTTCAATTCTGTTAAGTGTGATTGAGGGATATGCCCAAATGTGACGATATAATGCCCAATGTTTGGGGTTGTGAACCCCATATACCTTGTACTTCTGGTAGGATGTAATTCCTCAAGGGATAGATGAACCAATTCCCTTGGGTTAGGAGTACTACCAAGTACTATACTACTGGTAAGGCCGAAACACTTATATCAGCTGAAGAATACCCTTCAATTTATGTCGTTAGCAAACATTTAACCCCAAAGGGAAATCAAAGGGCTGTGTATGATACTAAAGTGAGCAATTCCAAACAATGAAATGTTACAGACGGCAAATGAGAGTATCTCAGAATGTTCACTGTCTCTCAACTGGGTAGAAAAGAAAAAAACATGGAAAAGTGGAGATTTTAGTTCATAGTTAGTCGATATTTATGAGGAAGGATTGGTCGAGGATTCATTATTGGGGTATGAATAAATAAAAACTAATTTGTTAACAAAAAAAAGTTTTAAAAAAAATAATTACCAAGGTTTCGGCTTAAATTTCAAGCCTTCTCCAGGGCTGACTAACAAAAGAAACACACAAACAAAATATAAAAACAGGTCTGAATAAAAAAGTATACAAATATAAAATATTAACTAATAAGAGGTTGTGAAATCAAAAATATAAATGTAAGAGTAATTAAAGGTTCTTATTTAATTTTAAGGTACAGACTGAATATTGGACATTTATAAGAAAAATGAACATGTTCATTGTCAACAATTTATCCACCACTAACCATCCCCCCTTTCCTATATGTTTCACTAAATGCATGATTTAATTACTTTAAAGTAGGAGACTCACTTCCTCCCTCACTCCCAGTGGAATGTGTACTTTTCAAATTGTAATGCATACAATGCATATGTTCCTTTTTGTTATAAATGTCCAGGATTTTAAGTGTAAGACATTTTTTTTTTAATATTTTTATTACACACACACACTTTTATTGTATTATTCTTGAAGCTGAGTACTATACTACTGGTATCTCTCTGTCGACAGGGATTGCCACAGCCGTAGGGAAGGTGCCTGACGACAAGGGCTCCAGGCTATTCTGGACAGGGGCTGGACTCGCCGTGAATCTCACACTCTGCTCTCTCGGTTGCTGGAGAACGTTCGCCAACAACTACCTCCACTTCGCTGCACTGGCGACCTGGGCTGTCCTCAACGCGCAAGGTCAGTATCACATAGAATAGGGTGGTAACTACTGATTCCCGCAAGGGAAGATTAACTACACTGATATACGCTAATTGTAATATAGAGGATTTTAGGGATGTTAGTGCAACACGTTACACTTATTATCAGTAATTGTAATCAATGTAAATACTATTAACGATTTCTCAAATTTATTACAATTCACATATCTTCAATGACGGCCGTAAAGTACTGGAAAGTTATCATACCTTCTATTATCCGTCTTCATTGGTTTCTGCAAACCATCTTCATGCCAACAGAAGATGGTTTGCAGAAACCAATGAAGACGGATAATAGAAGGTATGATAGTTCTATATTCATTAGTAGTAAAAATAACATTTTACATTATTTACTGGAAAGTTGGTCAACCCTTAAAGAAAATATGTTTAAGCCATGATGGGAGTTGAACCCACATTTTTTTAATCTCTTGAGTATCTAGGTCCTTATCCGGCCATGCCAGAAACATAGTAGTAGTAGGAGATCATAATGGCGGTCAATCAACTTCTAGGTTATTACGCCCTATAAATACCCTTTAATATATTTACTATAAATTCCAGAAACATATCTCTGGAAGTCTCCCAGCTTTCCAGGTGGTGGGAAGTAACTCGCCACGGCCGGCGGAAAGAGGATTGAGTGCAGAAAACATTTATAACCATACTGGTGATAACACAACTGGGACCGTTGATAAGAATTAAGAATATTTGTAATACAATCGGATTGAGACTCGAACCCACGTTTTCTGATCAAAACACTCAGAAAAACGTTAGACCAATACTTTCTGTTGATTATCTTAAACACAAGATTCTAGTGTTTTCCATCAAATTCTAGTAGAGACAACAGCTGTGCTCATCTGGTGTATAATCCCAAAGAAAGAATACAGGAAGGACAAACCCCACTTTCTAGGGGTAACTTACAGTTTATAGAGTGGTGTACTGTTAATGTTAACAAGGGTACTGAAACAGATTTGGTCATTCTTTACCCTTATGCAGGCCAGAGCCCGTACTCTATTGTACATAGTGGCTGGTGTATTATGGCCAGGGCAGGCAGAAAGATCACAGAGTTTAGATAGAGGAGAACTACACTAGCTCTGTGTTGGTGAGACAGTGAACTAGACACTGCAGGACAACGTATACACTAGTCTAGGCTGGGTGAAGCAGTGTGTGTCTAGATCGCCCTGGAGTTTGTAAGTGTACCCCATACTGGTAATGTATTATGCACTAGTCATAAAACTGGATTTGTTAGAACATTATCTTCTAGGGTGAAAAACGTTAATTAAGATGATTTCAACTAGTATTTTTTCTCAACCAAGCCCTGCTGACCACTGCACTATTTCAGTCATTAGCGAACTTAGCTTTTCGCTTCGTGTTTAAATGACACATGCCAAATTTTGGTTGCATTAAACTAAAAACTGTAGCCTGTATAGTGTTGATACACACACAAATATGTGTGTGTGTTTAACTGACTATCTTTAGAATGGAATCAGGTTCGTGGTATGATCGGAAAACATATCGAAAACATTTTTAAAAAATTTTCCATGAGAATTCTTCAAGCGAATTCCTAGACATTCATGAAGAATCAAATAAAATGATCTTGAAGAGATGTAGAAATTGTTCCTACCCATAATTGATAATAGGCATATATTTCAGTCTTTTCAAAATGAATTTTTTGCCATAAATAGTCGAAAATTTATTTACAATTTACGAAAAATGAATTATGTTTTCCACTGAGATGAAATTTTGTAATTTTTATATTTTTTATCCTGTACCTCATTATATAATACGAAATCTGATGTTTTTTTTTTAATTGTGGCATTTTAAATACCTATTAAGACAGCAGATTTAACTAAATTAATGTTTATTCCATTAAAAAAAAATTTATCGTTTGCTCATAGAGTATTTAATAAATTTAATGGCAATTAAAAATTATTAAAATTCAATACATTGCCACTTGTATACACAACAACATGTAATTTACCAAATGATGCATGGCAAATTATTTATTAGCTTTTATCAGCCGTCTATTAACTTCATCTAACTTATATAGATAATGGTTAGAGCCACAAATTGTTTTCAACAAAATATAGTCTTCAAGCTTTCTCTTTTCAAAAATGTGACTCTAAAATCATATAAAAGACTGAGCAAAACAGACATTTAAGACTGAAACATTACATACTAATCTGTTAAAAATGATAAAAAGCAAGACCATTTGAATTATTAATTAAATGGAGGCTGTCTGTTATCAGCGAATAAGGCGAAAGTAGTTCTGATTAGCTCTGGAGGTAGGGGAAGATTGGGAATTTCAGCAGGATTGGGGGGTGATGAGAGGGTAAAGGAACTCTGAAAACAGCCCGGCATCCATCACGGTGTGTAAACAGAGTGGCTCAATTCGGCCTAAGGTAACCGGATATAGTAGGTAATACAGAGAGGTTAGTCTGGCCCTGTTCACCTCCTTAGAGGATTAATCTTCTGCCAGCGAGTGTAATCACGACAAGAGAGACCTCCACCAAAGTGACGTCACAGATAACCTAGTCGTCTAAAGCTGACCAACAACCAATGAGTGTTTAGAGCACCTATAAAACTTTGTTTACTAGTCACAGTAGCTGTAAAATCATCAATGTGGCTGCAAATGGTTCAATCGCTATTATTTAGTGAATTCAATATGGGTCTTCTTACGTTTCTAGATTCCTATTATAGTCTGACTTAGCAGCATTCTCTTACTATGCATATTATCATATAATATTTATGCAGTAAATAACCCAATCGTTTACCAGTACAATACAGACGAAAAATAGAGAAGAAAATAAAAAATTATATATTCAGATTCAGTTGAGAAATATGCAATGTAGCTTAGTGAAATTTGATTTGCAGTTAAGAACAATAAGGGACAATTTCTTTTATTTTATTTAGGATATATATGCCGCTCTTTAAATTTAATACAAATCGATTTTCCAAAATTTAGAGTAACAAGCAGAAATGCCTTCTGATTGCTCCAAAAAACAAATAAAAAACATTAAAACTCGTCAACAATGAATGTGTATCCCCCCCCCCCCCGATCTTCGTAACTATTGAAAAGATTTAGATATAATTATGGAAGAAACTAACTAATAAAAATGTTTTTAAAAAAATATTTAAAAAATAGTATAAGAAAGCGTAAATTACTCAAGTTTGGAAGTTAAGTGAACAATAAATATTCTCAGAGCTTATTTTCAAAAATTCATAACTTCTAAACAAAATTTTTTTTGTTTTTTTTATATTCGAAGGGCAGTTTAATTTTCCTACTACCATCCAAATTTATACATAACTTGTAGTTATATACTTGACGTGTTGAAAAAGATAGACTAATAGTAACAGTTAAAAGATATACAGAAATTATTCTTTATGTCGCGAACAATATTCTAAATACAGTAGTTGTGGAAGTAAAAAAAAAAACTGAGTGAAAAATCTAACGATAAAATATTTTTTGTAATTATGTGTGTATGCCCCAAAGTTATGCTTACATGTTTTTCAAGGAGATATGATTGAAGAGGTATTTTGAACTGTAAAAATTTTAAAATGGACAGTTTTGAAGTTGGTTATAATAAGTAGGTTGTGTGTGGAGATTGAGGTGGTTTTATTATTAACTATCAACCAATTGGTCCTAACCCCCATTAAATTGCCGGCAAAATTTTACGAAAACTTCTCAAACCTTTTTAAGTAATTTTAAAAAACCTCTAAGGGACTACATATTTATTATGTTCAAAAATTAAAGTGGACATCCATTTGAAAAAAAAAAGAAAAAAAAAAAAAGGAATTTTTCGGAGCGCTTAACCTCATGCTGTCCAAGACCGGCATGACGAAATCCTCCTCTCAAATCAACTCATCCCAGTCCAATGGCTTCCTCGAAGGAGTAATCGCGCGAAAGGTGTGGAAATACAACAAGAGATTCCGTCGGGGAAAATGAAATACAGAATTATGCTAAAAGCCCGTCGTACGATTTACGCACAGTTCTTACGTCACTCGAAGTCACTCCTGAGGAAATAAAGCTATTTCAGGATAAGTTCAGAGGCGCCAGTTTAGCTCATGGGATCCGTTCGGGTCTCACAATCCTGACGCCGCGGGTTCGAATCCCGTCCAGGGCGATCTGTTATTTATAATTAAAAGCTTGTCCTGTGCCATGGGGGTTTAGATTGGGATGGCAACCTGTAGATAGCCCCTCCCTCCGTGACCCTAAGTGGTTGAATGGATAGCTAACACTAATTTTTTTTAAAAAGTCAGAAACGACTAGTCAAATGTGTTCCTAACATAAAAGAAAGATGGAAATATAAGTGAAAATGGAAATATAAGTGAAATCACTTGTATTAGTGTTTTCATTATATTAAAAATAAGTTTTTTTTCATTTTCACTTCACTTTTTCACTTTTCACTAATATTTCGACTTATATTTCCTAGTGAAAATTATAAGTGAAAAGTCTGAACTAAGCGAATTACTCAACTTTGTGGTTAAGTGTTTGTACTGCATTCTTTACACGTAATGAAATCCCACAATTGTAAAATATATCGTTTATCAACGAAATTAATCTGTGACGAGTTTCATCCATTCAAATTTTATACGTAGACAACAATCATAATTCTTCAATTTGGCTGAGGAACTTCAAAAACATTTCGTTCATCCAGAAAAGAAAACTGTTTAATTCCAGTCATGGAAATGTGAACTTAGGGGACAGGACGTCCTCTCTCATCTTCATGATAGCCCTGAAGATGGCGTACAATGTAAGCCGAAACGTTGGCATACAATCCTTTATTAAAAAATAATTTTTTTTTTTAAATTTGTGTTTTTTTAAAATCTACCTTGACCGAACCCCAACAAAAATCATCTTAGGACTGTTTAATTCAGTTTCATTACTCTAAACTCAGGCCGCAAGATAAAAAAAAAAAAATGTTTCACTCACACGTGACATTTCAGGTGATCCTCCATGCTTATTAGTCTGGTTTCGCTTGATAATCTTTCAAATCACATTTAAAGCGGTATGTCAAATGTTAGTAAGAAAAATAGTGAATTTCGGCGCATAGTATTTAATTAATGTTGTATAATTAAAAAAAACTTAGGCTCCAGGTAAACCTCCATAACTCATTGTTTAACTCTCATACCTTATATTCTCCGTCTTCATTGGTTTCTGTACACCATCTCCCGTTGGCGAGCGCTTTCGGATCTTGTCCATCTTCTGGCCGAATACGTACGTTCACTGTCACGGTCCGTATTCAACTGTGTTTTTCTGTGTGTTAGTTGTGTCAGGTAGCTGTAGGGGTCACTTTTGTCGGTGATCAGGTATGTTGCATG
>KZ807369.1:432324-446400 GCA_000696205.2 Oncopeltus fasciatus | reverse complement strand
TAAATAAAAATTAATTTCATTAATTTTTAATGCCAAATTAAAATTTAGAAAATTAGATTTTTTGCTTATTTATAAGTACAAATTTTTTTGTTAATTTAATTAAAACTCCTCTATTTCCTTCCCACCTGACTCATCTGATTTTCGGAAAAATGAATTAATTGAACATTTTTCAATATAAAGACTAAATACCAAATTATGTTTCTATATTTTGAAAATAAGAGGGCTGACCAGCACTAAAATTACATTCATGAATATCTAAATTGGAATAATTCTAACTAGTTTGTAAAGATCTGGTTTAATTATTCATCAAGTAATAATTTTTTTTTTCACAAAAAATAATTTCTAAAATTATTGTATGAACATGAATGCAAGCTTGAATAAAGATAAAAATATATTAATTTATTATAAACCATTTTTGAAAATTGCTGCTTCTACTTTATTTTTTTAATTAGGAGCTCTGTCAACAACGTATTAGGATCTGATAGTGTTTAGTAGGAATTCCATTCAAAAAAGAAAGTATTAAGTTTATGTCTGTTTCAAGAAGTGGATAACAAAAAAAATTTAATAACAAAAACCTTACCCTTAAAATTGTTTTTTCTGTATAAAATGAATAATAGGTTTTTGGTTCTTTTTGTGTACCTCAATTTATATAATCAATTTTATACAAATCAAAATTTCAAACAAATATATTTGACTTCTTATATTAAGGAGATGTACTGTGTACTAAATAATCACCAAAGGAAATAAGTGTTTGTTTTTTTGTTTGTTTTGAAAGTATTAATATGCAAGCAAATTGATTTGGTTAGCTGTAATTCAAATAAAAAAAACCAAATTGTTACTTGGATCAAAAATAAGAGACATAGTATGTTTGGCCTTAAACATATAAACATATTTCCTTATTAGTACTATAACAAACTACTATATAATAAATCTTCATTTGAAATCATTAAAATTTGCTTTCCTTAGTTAATAAAACAAAACTTTTGAATTTTGTAAAAATAAGAGAAAATATTACTGGAAATGGATTGTTAATAGTAATTAATAGACATTTATATTAAAAAGCTTGATCTAAAAATGTTTGAATGAAATAAAATTGGAAGTTTTAGGTGATATTTATTTAGTGTGTATTTTTATTAGATGTTAGAACATAATCAGTGATATATATTAAAGTAAGTATTTTTTTATTATTATTGTGTAGTTTTTCAGGGTCTTTTTGTATCTTCAGTGTTATATTACATGACATAATTATATATCCTTATTATATAATTGATTACACTAATTATCAATAAGATAAACATAATCATTGATTGACATAATCAAAAAAGTTATGTAAAAAATTATACTTGAGAGTATTAAGCATTGGAAATATATATTACATTATTTTATTAATGTTAAAATGTTATTTAATTTTTTCTTTTATTTTTATGTGTCCTCTAGTCCTTGAGGAATTTAATTAGATAAGAATGTACTTTTTTATTATAGTAGAGAATTAAGTTGTTATATTAATTGTTAATTTAATAAATGAATTGTATATTAGTTTTCTTTTCTTTTGCCATTTTAAAAATTGTAAATAAATAAATAAAACTTTCAAGGAATTGAAACTTAAGTCATTCAACAAATATCTCTAATTCATCAAAAAGCATAAAATTATTGCAAAACAGTAAAAGTTTTTACAGCTTACCAACTTTTAAGTTTATTTAATTTAGTTTANAAGAATACATGAATTTATTTATTATATTTTGCTTATAAATCTTGTAATTTGATGGCTTAATATAATATACATATAACAATAAAAAAAATTAGTAAATAAAACAAATTAAATATCACATTGCAGGGAGAAGAGGCCCATTGACTCCACACCCAATTTTAATTATCAAAAAAAATTTAGAGTAGTGTCATAGTCACCTTCTCTCCAGATGGGACTGTCATTGAACGTTATTTAAAATAAAAGGGTTACTATATTCTCAATATATTTGCTTATCAATACAAACTCAATACATGTTCTAAGCAAGTCTATTATTCTTTTAACAACTTAACACTCGAGTTACTACTTTTTGGTGGAATTAAATTGACCTTCCAAGTTGTTTTTTTTATTACTGCAGAAGAGAATGGAAGGAGAAAGAGAACACCTGCCAGACCCTTAGAAAAGTCAGAGAGGTGTCAGATTATTTTTTTCTTTACAGTTACAAGCAACTCTTGTTTATCCTATTGGTAAAATTGTACCAATAATTTGTAAATTAGTTCAGTAAAGCTGTTCTGTCCCACTTCAATAAATATGGACATAACAAAGATTAAATGATGAAATTTATCTTTCAAGAAGGAGAGGCCAATAAGAGCAAAAATAGACTCCAGTAAGCTGGCTGGGAAGAAGGTGTAGGGAAAGCATTTATTAACTACCAGTTATATTGGTAAATCTCTTCCATAACAGACTTTTTTGTAAAAAATATTTAAGCACATGAATGTTAGAAAATTAAATTTTACTCATATTTTGGTTTATAAACTTTTTCGTAACTCAAATAAAACCAGATCAGAAAGGATGATATTGACAGGGAGAACTAGAAGCCTTGTAAGAACAACAATGGAGCTCCAGGGCAGCTCAGGGGATCCATTTTGGTCTCAAATCAAATCAGGGCTATCCTGAAACTGCAGGTTCAAATCCCGTAAATGGTATGTACTTTTATCTATAAATAAAAAGCTTGTCCTGAGCCATAGACGTTTAGAATGGGGTGGCTACCTATAGATAGGCCCTCCCTCTATGACTCTGAGTAGTTGAAATAAAGACTAAGACTTTTAAAAAAATGTTTAAAATAATCTATTTCTAACGTGGTTTTTGTGACTACTTTTGAAATCTCCCAAGATTTCAGCCTTAGCATCCATTTGTTCGTTCTAGTACTAGATCTTGATTTGAAAAAGACCAAGGATATGGAACTTGATCCTTGGACCTTAGACACAGGAGGATGCAACCAATTCTTTATACCCTACTTGCATTTGCGGATGGCATGGCAATAGTATCGGCAATTAGAGCTTGCTTAGATTAACAGTAGAAGAATATTTCTCGCAGTCGAGAAGAGTTCCTACAACAGAAAAGAATTTTCCAAGAAGGGAAGGATATCAAACTTCAGGTCAACATTCATTCCTATATTATCCTAATCCTTATAATTTTGAAATCTCACTTCAAAACATAGGGGCCAATCCTATCTATGGATATGAGTTACCATAAAAAGGTGATGATAAGTAAAAAAAGTGAAGCCTTTATGGAGGAGCCTAACTTAAGATGGCTTGGAAACTACACAGGATGGACGACGACAAAGTCGTAAGGAATACGAGGCTTATGTAGAGGGCAGAAGACCATGATTAATGGGTCTCCTGGGAAGAAAGTTTGTGAGTGACATACCAGTCTCCACTCCTTGCAAGAGAAGGAAACAGGTGCAATTTTTATTGCATTCTACCTGATCCAAGCTCTGCAAGGAGCAACTTAACCCTGTTTAAGCGGTAGAAGGCTGGAATATACACTAGATATACTCTAGAATTCTGGAAGCAAGAATCAGAAAGATCGTCGATAGCCAGATTGGAGAGGACCAATATGGTTTCAGATCTCAAAGAATCACTTAAAATTTAATTTGCACCAAGCATCAAATCAAGGGCGCATTCAAATCATTTGACATACATGCGTAAGAATTTATTTTGGAGGTCCTCAATCACCTTTTCTATCGCCCTCGACCGATTTCAGCCATTAACGAAATTATCCAACGGCAAAAGTAAGATTAAATATCATATTTGGTCCTTTTATTATAAATAATACAGAGACCATAGCTCAAACTATATTGTAATATCTTGGAATCACGTCTCGGAATCAAATGAATAGCTTGATTTCCTTACGGAAAATCTGCTAAAAATAAATGCATCTGTCATAATTAAAGCCAAAAAAAAAAGTCCCTTTCAGCGAATTTTCAAGAAATATAATTTTTGAAGTTATTGTCAATGAATGTTTTTCGATATTTTCTCCTATATACCTATTGGATGATAGTCCAATGAAAGTCATTAAAATTCATGTGTGTATATTTCAACCCTAAAACACAACTTTCATCTTTTGTAAATGAAATTTGCCATATAGCTTTTAATGCTAAACGAAAGGCTAAGTTCGTTATTAAAAAATATGACTAATATGAGTGGGGATTGTCTGGAAAGTCAATTAAAGTAAAAAAAAGTTTTTTTTTTTTTTTTTTTGCGCTACAGAGCATTAGTTTCATTAGTTAATTCAGATTCGATTATTAGCAAATTAAATATTTTATAAGTTACACAGCGGAATAGCGAAATATAGGAATGAGTAGGAGGGCTTTACCTGACACCATTTTACTTTAAGGGTCTAGAAAACAAAATCGGTTGTCTGTCATTCTGAAATTTAGTTTGTAGCATTGAAGTAAATAAAAAAATATATATAAAAAAAAACCGTTGGAGTCCATTAATTCTCAAAAAAGATTTGTGAAGTTGCGCAGTGAAATATAAGAATTATGGCGTTATTTTATTTAGCTATAAAGCTTTTATTTAACGATATTTCGGGACGAGATTTCGACCCGCTGCTTCAGGATTGCGAGACCCGAACGGATCCCCTGAGCCCCACATCTCCTATATTAAGAATACATGAATGGTATGACATCCTGAAAAAAAAAATTGCGGGTGTGAAGGGCATATCACTAAAAAAATTGTAAAAATGCCGGGTTACGTCATTTTGTTTCACGAAATGGATAACACTTTCAGTGTTGGATACATTAGGTTTATCCAACTCTCTAGAACTTGTCTTCCCACTCCGATCCTAAAACTGCTTCTAAAAACTTGCAAGATTATCTCGAAAAAAATTAAACAATGGTGTGGCAAATCGAGAGAAAAAAAAAATTAATGAAGCAAAATGCGTTCAAGTTAATTTCCAATTGCGAAAAAAAAAAAAAGCTTTCCTAAAATTGTGAAATTTGAAAATGTTCCTATACCACTCTCAAGTTCCGTTCGTTACCTGGGGTTCCATCTTGACTCACAACTCTTATGGGGCGAATATACTAAAATTTAAAGGCATGAACTCAGTAAGCAACAAGGACTCCTATACAGACTCATGAAGAACTCAAATCTTAAGGTAGAAAACAAACTGGCGCTCTACAAGACTACTGCGACCAATCTGGACATACGGTGCAGAAATCGTGGGTGCCGCCAAGTTTTCCAGCATCCAAAGAATTCAGTCTTTTCAATCTAAAACACACAGAATAATCAAATGCTCCCTATTACGCATCTAATTCCTCCCTTCACTACGATTTTAATATTCCTTTTGTTTATGACCTCATTTCTATCCGCTTCACCCTTTTCCACAGTGAACTGACATACTATCCTAATCCACTAACACAGATCTTGTCTTCCAACTCCAACCCCTACAATCCTTCCCGTCGACTCGGACGAAGATGGCCTCGTGACCACCTGGAAACATAGTTTGTATTTAATTTGAGAGTGGTGTTTTTGGTCACTTTCTCTTCTCTTGTGATTGTCATTATATTACTTTTTTTTAGTTCATTGTAATCAAATTACAAAATGTTTTACAGAATAACAGGAATGTAATAAATAAATTTAAAAAAAAGATCCCACTATGATATTTCTTGTCACAACATAGTTCGAATAATATGTTGAAAAGCCAGCTTTAGCAGATAAAGCTAATTTTCTGAAGATTTTCTTAAGAAAACCTAACTATTCACATTAGTACCACAACGAACATTTTGAATTTTTTTTTTTTTCTTGCCTTCACCAATCCATGGGAGAAGCTAAAAATAAAGGCCGTTCCAAATTATATATTATAAATGTTTTGAAAATCTGTCGTTCGTAATTTTCAATAACGATACTAAATTCGGAATTTAAGCTTCCTTTTATTTATTAATTATTGGTTAAGTTCGTTGGTGGCTGTAATCGATAAGAAAAAATAGAGCAAAATGGGTATTAAATATCATTTTATGTAACACTTTATCGAGTAAAGATTATTAAGAAAAGTATTAAACTTTATAGCTTGGATGGCTTGGATCGGCTCTCTTACTTTTAAAATATAAAACCAAACTAAGCATTTAGGTTTTACGTTGTAAATTCATTTCTGGTCAAAATCGGAGCTCGTAAATTGGGGGGGGGGGGGGTTAGAGGTAGACAATTATTTATAATCATAATATTTTCATTATAATTAGCGTTATTAAAAATTTTATCGGACACGATAGGTGTTAAATTTATTTTTCTAAAGTTCATGTTCTAGAACAATTTGAGAAAAAACATATATTAAATAAGGATAGTACATAGTTGTCTATAACTTAACCTAGGTAAGTAAAGTAACTAAGAAGCTATAAATCTCAAGGTTTTTTTTTTTTTTTTTACTTTAACCTCATTAAAAAAAAAAAAAAAAAAAAAGTAGTCCAAATACTGGACTATGTCATATTCCATATATAACTTTAAGAAGTGAGTAAGAGTTTCAAAACGTCAGTATGACGTAAGCCAGCAGTTTGACTATATTTTTTTAGTAATCTGCTCTTCCCGCCAACAATATTTTTATCCAATTTTTTCAGGTGTAGAGGAACGGGAGGACTTCTCTCTGGATATCCGTATACTGTGTATAAATATAATAAGTTAATAACAATAATAAATAAATAAGTAAAATAATAATCTACTAAGGGCAGTTTTTTTGGCGCTGGGTTCTTTCCCTTTAAAAAAATTTAAATATTTAACATCTCCACTCTTACCTTTCGAACAGCCTAAAGTATGTCCTAAATCCATCTCCGTTAACTTATATTACTCTTTTCGCCTTTTTGTTCCACTTAGTTATTTACTTTGGAGAAATTAGTCAGGGTTTTGGCTAGGACCAGAAAAATAAAATGCTTCAAAATTATTGGGTAGTTATTTTATTAATGCCGACGTTTCGACTTAACATGTAAGTCATCATCAGGACGATAATGATGTCTGGAAAGATTTCGAACGGAGGTATATGGTCACACCTCAGAGTCCAGAACTAAACTGGATTAGTTATTTACTTATTTATGTCCATCTTTAATTGTATTGTAACATGAGAAATTTGATTTGCTTTCACTGCCTCTGCGTGACAGACTTTTCGAAGTAACATTAGGTTGCGTTAGCCTAACTCATCTGCCTGCCAATTCTATATACGCGAGTAGTAATAAGCTTCTCCCGTCTGCCAAATATCAATTAGGGCAAGATATGTCCCAAAGATGTTAATGTGACAAACATGTTCTTTGCTATTATAAAGTATAATTTAATTCAATATGGGGTAAACTACAAAGTATGTTATTCACAGTCCCAATTTTTAGGTTATTTTTTAATGCAAATTTCAAGCCCACAGAAATGTGATTTATCTGAAGTCACTTTTTTTATATTCTATAAACATGCTTCTATGATTACGCCTAACCTCTTTAGTCAGCTCGAGCTCTTTGGTTTATTATTGTACAGTAGAATTACCTTCCGTGTGTATACTCCGCTTTGTTTATTTATTTAAAGTATGCGATGGTGAAAGTCTGTAGTTATTGTTCGTTCTATAATAATTTTATAATATGTTATTAAGTTCTAAAGTGTTGACTTTTATTGTTGGATTTTGTATAGGAGTGTATATTCACTTTATATTGTTTCTAAATAAAACTACTCCGCCATATGAGAAACTGAAAGTTAAGCCTGCTAGGGATGATTATAAAAATGGATATGATACTTGGCTCAAAAATCACTCGTATTCAAGTAAAGTGAACAATTCAGAGCAAATCAGTAGCGAGTCTAGTTATTTGAACAGTGTGCCAGAATCCAAATTTCTATTTGATTTGGTTCATGTTACTTGTGTAATTTTCGTTGAAAATTCGAAAAATGCCTATTTAATCCACAATACCTGGGGTCGTAAGTGTAATTCTTTGGTTTTCTACAGTAAATCAAAGGATAATTTTATTGAAACTAATGTTATTAAGTATTCCAATAAATGGCAATATTTATGTGACTCCCTTCAGCATTTAGTGACGAATAGTAAGAATTTGGAGTGGGTCTTATTTACACTAGATGATGTGTTTGTAATCCCAGAAAATTTAAGGTACTTTGTGGCCACCAAGGACTTCAGAAAACCATTTTATTTCGGACACACAGTCATGTTCTGGCAACAGTTGTATAATTCTGATAAAACTAGTTTTGTTCTAAGTAAAGGTGCTATTGATAAATTATTTGCATGGTTAAACAATACATCATGTTCCAGTAATGGAGTATATATTAATGATGCAGTGTATACATTGGGTGAGTTAATTATTATTATATTTTGTTTTTAAATACAAAAATCTAAATCTCTTTTAGATTAATAAATTTTTCATTTGTGCTCAAAGTATTGACATAAATTGTGCTGTTATTCAGCTTGTATAAAATAACAAAATAAATATTTTTAGGTATCACTTTTATTATTGCACAGCTACAAAAATAAGTGCTTTAATGAATGTTTTTGATAATATTTCAAGAAACCCCCATACCTACTTTATTTATTTATTTATTTTTATATCTCATATTGGCTGTAAAATGGATTTAATTGTTGGCCAATGATGTTATCCATTTAGAAAAAAAATTCTCTCAATTACTATTAGAAGACTACTGTCCACCTAGACTGTTACCCAATATTTATATTCCAATAAATTATTCTGAAATGTAAGCTTATTAACATTATAGTGCAATACACATTACTTTTCTTGCAGTTTAAGAAGGCCTAAAGGTGAATAAGTTATTTTTAAAATGTCTATTGAAGTATTATTGTTATAGAATTAGTAACCACAAATAAAAAAAGTTGTAATTCAAAATCCTTTGTCTTCCATTGCATGCCTTCACCTTATTAATTCTGAATTTCAGTAAAAGACGGCAGAGAGTAACAAGACCTGGTTAGTCCCATTAACTTGAAGTACTTTTTCTAAGAGTGCTCCCACAGTGCCTTAAATTGCAATTACAATAATCTATGTTAAATTATTTATGTTCAATGTTCTAAGTAGATCTAGTATGCTTATCTAAATACTCTACTTTCATTATTTTTATTATAATATTTAAATTATAAATTAAATTTATCATCCACATATTTATTCTCAGGAAAACATCTTTCATCAGCTGGAGTGCCTGTTGGAGAAAGCCGTGACCACATGGGGAGGGAACGTTTTCATATCTTCACATTTGAACAGCTTATGTCTGATGAAGACCCTCATGTCATCACCAAAAATTCAAAAACTAGTGTCCGTCCAGTAAAACAGGTATTAATTATTTCCTAATCATGATTGTCAATTTTCAAGTAATTCGTTAGATCTGAAACTATAACCACCTTTTTAAATTTGTTACTTAAATTACTTGGAATTAAAATCAGAAAACTTTATTAAATGTGAAAATGATGGGTAGCATCAACATGATGCAGTAAACAGATGCCTTAGTTAGTATTCCTCAAAATTATTATTATTATTGAAATATATTATTAATTTATTAAAATTTTATGATCATATTTATCTCCCAAGCAGAAAGTAAAGCATAAAAAAGGGTTAAAACTTAGGTTTCTCTTTGCATTCCTGATTGTGTAGAGAGTCTCAAACGTAAAACCTCTTAGTTGTATTTTCAAATATTTCTGTGATTTTATATTCTCTTGAGCCTGTTTCATAATAAATATCAGTTCTATTCATTAGTAAAAACATGTATTGCACAAAAGCAATATAGAATTTTTTTTATTATTTTCAAATTAATCTATTACTTTAATAATAAGCAGGAAATAAATGAATGAGAAACATTCTTTACTGTTTTTACCTGAGGCAGTAAATGGGGAATGTCCTGCCTCACTTTTTTTGTAATGAAATGCTGGTTATCCTTGGATAATTAAGTAGGCTAATGAGGCTGTATCATTAGGATCAGTAGTGACATGTCTTGAACAGCTGAAAAGGGACTGGCTCAGAGGCTTTAAGGTAATAGCTCCAGCCTGGCTATGGTACTATCAGCTAATAACTAATACACCTAAAAGTAATAAAAGTTGAACCTGTAAATGAAGAGGAAATGTTCTACCAAAAATTCAATAGAGCCACTTAAGAAGTTAAAATGGTAGTATACCTGGGTGACTTAAATTCAAAAATTGGAAACTAAATGATTGCCCTTAAGCAATTATGGGGGGGAAATTGCCTGGGACCCATTAATTACAGAAAATGTTTTGTGAATTATTATTAAAATCTCAACCTAGTTATTGAAAGGCCAATGTTCCCTCATAAAGATTGCCAAATGTACCATGATGCTGTGGGTGACTGGATCCCATATTTGTCGTAATGGGGAAATGAGTGTTTCCCTGAAAACTGGAAGAAAAACCTCCTAATTACGATCTTTCTTAGGAGAAAGGCAACCTCTCTGAGTGTAGGAATTAGAGACATAGCTCTTTCTGTGAAATTTTTCATGTACTTTTCATTTACACCTTTACATTTTCACGTGAGAGAGGTCATTGGCAAGAATTCGAGAAAAAATCACTTTTGGAGATGGTGCACTGACTAAATCAACATCTTACAAATAATATTTAAATAAATCATTGAATATTAGGCAACACTTTATCTCCTATTTATAGATTCGAAAAGGCATTTGAGCCCATATCAAAGGAAAATATAGGCTGTGATATAGGTCTAAAAATTCCTGAAGAAATAGCTGGTTTGGTTCAATCTATATACTACGATATCTCTAATCTGTACAGTATGGAAAACTCTCAGAGCCATTTAATTTCTTCAGGAGTCAAGCAGAGATAAATAATTTCTCCAATATTATGGAAGAAAGTGGAAATGAATTGGGCTCTCGCAGGAAAGACTACTACAAGAAAGAGTGGAACCCAGAAGATGGAAGAAGGCAGAAACTTGAAAAAGAATGTATAGATTGCAGACTCGTGAAGAGAGCAAGAACAAGTCCAGGTGAAGGAGTTGATGTAGACAGGAGTACCTGGTAGAACTTTTGAAGGACCTTTGTTCCATCTAAGGAACTCAATAACTTTGATCTTATTAGCAGTGTTTTCTTAGTTTTCAGGAAAACACTCATTCCCCAACATGACAAATACTGGCTACAGACACTTTGCTACAATATCGTGGTACATTTGCCAATCTTTATGAGAGAACATAATTAGGTTGAGATTTAAATAATAATTCACAAAATATTTTCTATAATTAATGGGTCCCAGGCAATTTCCCCCTATAATTGCTTAATGGCAATCATCTATGTTTCCAATTTTTGCATTTTTCACCCATGTATAACACCATTTTAGACTTCCTCCATGGCTCTAATAAATTTTTGGTAAAACTTGTTCTCTTCACTTGCAAGTTCAACTTTTATTACTTTTAGGTGGGATGTTGGTGGGAATGACATCACCACACACGAAGTTAAAATTAAAATACAAATATTTAACAATGGTAAACACCAGATAGTGATTAGGCTGAATGTAAAATTGCAAGTTTCTACACAGAATAAAAAATGTAATGTGCATGATTTATCAGAGCTATCAATACCTGCATATATTAGAATTTTATCACTTTTATAAAATTTCACAATAGTTATTTATGTCATTTTGTTTTTAACTAATTAATTTTTTTTTAGTTTAAGTACATTTTTTTAAAATTTAAAACAATACCATATATAACTAAATAAATAAAGATTTCTCTATTCCTCAGGGTAAAGAGTGTTGCAGTGCTTCCTCTATCAGCTTTCGGAGTGTTCAGAATGACCGAGTATATTTTTTTGCTTACTTGTTGTACAATCTGAAATTATCTAAATCTACTAACAAAGCCGTTAGGAAGATGTCTGAGGCTAATGATGAGGTTAGTTAATAATTTTATAGTGGTTCTTGTTTTCTAATTTATAAATAATATTTAGAACTCTTAGGACAGGCCTACATATATTACACATCTACAAAAACACATTTATGTCCACATTCTTACAAATAAGTAAGAATTAATCACTTCTGTTGACTATATATTCTGACTCAGCCAACTCAGTTTGAAGGATATGTTTTCAGCGTGCTGCACTATTCATAGATTAAAGTACTTTTTAAACAGATTTATCAAACCTGTCTCAACTATCTCGCAGGTATGGCTTGGCAGGAATAAAACATTTAATGCTTCGACTTCCAAAATCGCTTTGAATGGTTTTATGATCCAACAAGTAATCACTTAACAGTCAGTCAATCAACAAGTGCCAGATTCTATTAAACTCGACTAAATCTTTCTGGTTGAGGTAAAGAGAAGCTCTTAATAATTCATACTCTGTCTAGGTTGAAGCTTGATTTCGACGATGTATATACATAGAAGCACAGTCACCCTAGGTTAGGTTTGCTTTTTATTATATTAAGAGAGTGAAAGTAGTCAGTCTTTAATTGTTTCAGATTTTAAATAAAATTAGCATAAGAACTAATGCTACTAAACTTAGTGGCTTAACAAGTTTTTCTTTTAAAACTAATTTAATTAAATAACCAATTATAATAATAATAATTTATAATTAGTAACAAAATTTTAGCATGTCAACTTGTTTGAGGTTTCTTTCAAGACACCTTATTATACTTTGTTACTAAAATAATTAAAGGATACATGAAATAAGTTATTAATCCTTATTTTTTTCTTACTCAGGTGTGGAAAGATTTTGTTCGAAAGGAGCTTGGGGACGTGAATTTGTCTACAATCACTAGTAAAAAATACTATGATTTGTGGCGTTCCAAAACTTGGGAACCTGAAGAATTCAATCTAAAATTAAAAGAGGAAATATTATCAAAAATCCAATCAATAATATAAATCTCAATTTAACATAATTAATGTTATTAATTCAAAGCTTTTCCATTTTGTTGTTAGATTTTATTCTTTATTATAATTTACTTATTTTCTTTATTAGTTTCCTTAAACTAAATTTTTGGAGTTTTGTGCAATTTAACTATGTGCAGTATTTTACTTCTTTTTTTTTTTTCATTTAATTTGTTAAACAGTGTTTTTCCATCTAACTTTTATGTATAGTATTTAATCTAATTTTCTGATATAGAATTACTATTGTGTATTTAATTACTTTTATATTTGAAGAAGTGGTGCTTAAATTAGGAATGTTCAAAACTGATTTGAAGTTCATTTAAGTCTCAGAATATTAAGTCACTTAGAATGGAAGCCATATTCCATAAGTGTTGATATGAAAGAGGCCTAACGGTATATGGAAGGATGGTGACTTAGAAATTATAATACAGGCAAGGTTTATTGTATGTTAAATCAAACATTTAGCCATTGGACTTGCTAAAGTAGTATATATATATATTTTTTTTAAATTAAAAGACATACCATTAATTTTTAATGTTCTTGATTATAAATATGCTTTCCTTTTTTTTTTTTTTTTATAATAAGCTTTAAATATATTTATGTTTCTTTTAAGTATATCTTGGCATTATATTATGCCTAATTTCAGGATGCAGTGTTTGTGGTTAATTAGTACAATTTATAACCATAACCATTTTTATTGAATTTGTCACATCAAAAATTTAAGTTTACTATTGTATATTTTGTACAAATTATGAAATCATGTTAGGGGTTCCAGGGTAGCTCATTGGATCCGTACGGGTCTTGCAATCTTGGCACTGTAGGTTCAAATCCCGCCCTGGGCAAGCTTTTATCTTTTTTTTTTATAAATAAAAGCTTGTCCTGAGCCATGGATGTTTAGAATAGGATGGCAACCTGTAGATAGCCCCTCCCTCCATGACCTAACTGGTTGTATGGGAGGTAATTTCTTATTTAACAAAAAAGACATTCTGTAATTATACTGTTTTTAATTAACTATAATAATTAAAAAACCTAATGCTTTTTTTATGCTGCCTCTTTTCAAATATCCTAGTAATCCTATGTTAAATAACCTTATTGTTTCATTATTTTTCTACTATTTTGTATTAATTTATTGATATTTTTGTTACATAAGAATATATTTAATTTTTGATAAATATATTTATTTTTATTTGCCTTTCTTTGATAATTGTGCCATTAATGGAAGGAGTCCTTATCTGTTTCAAAAATAATTTTTAGTATGAATGGT
>KZ807369.1:402394-413016 GCA_000696205.2 Oncopeltus fasciatus | reverse complement strand
TATTATAAATTATTTTAAAAAGTTAAAGTAAAAAATAAATTATTATTAATGGAATAATGGGAAAATTCAATTTCCTCCATACATGATGCATGATTCAATTCTGGTCAGAGATCAATGTCTATAATAAAGGATAATGAAAAACAATTTAATTAAAAGAACGTTATAGAGTTAAATACAATTAATTGGTAGAGTAATAAAATAAAATAAAGTGTAAAAGAAACCTGAGTAATAATCATTGCCGTATAGAATGGAAGGTCGAGTTTCGGCTGTCAGTTGGTGGAACAATTTAATTTTGTTGAGGTAACTGGCAGAAAAGAACAAAGGGTTGGTTCAGTGGGGGAGCGGGAATTACACCACCTTTCTAGAAATTTAAAGAAAATAAATGGTAGCTAAAGCCTATATAGTTCAAAAGCATTCACCAGGGGTGAATATAGGGGTATATTACATATTCCAGGTACCGCTAAAACAGGCTAATTTCACTCAAAGCGAATCCTTCAGGAATTTCAATCTGCGAATGCTATTCAGGTAAGTACTTTTATTTTTTTTAAAATGCTTCCAATATTTTTCTGATTCCACCTACTAGAAACTAAAAATTATAGACACTATTGTTAAGGGAAGCGCTCACCAATGTACATAAGTTACATGCTTATATTTGTTTCTGTAAAAGAAAAATGATAACATGCCATCAGAACAACTTCAGTAGCTGTGTTTCTCTTAGGAGTTTCCTTTTCGATACCTTATATATTTTAATAATTTTAAAATTCCGAATAGATACTATAAAGACGAATATAGGCAAATTACTGCTTTAATGATATTTTTCAATTTTTTTTTTCATGTCAATAAGTTGTTTGTTTGCATGTTTTTTTTCAAATTGGTTCTTTTTCAAATTGTTTTCATAAACTTTTAATTGTCTTACATAGCTTTCTACATTCATACTCTTGATATCACATTATATTATAATTCTCTATTATACTAATTTCAAATATTACTGTATTCTCATGACATTGTATTTCTACAGCCCTGAAGATGGCTTACAATGTAAGCCGAAACGTTGGCAGATAATCCTTCATTAAAAAAATACATTTTTTTAATTTGTGTTTTTTTGGATCTACCTCGACCGAACCCCAACTAAAATCATCTTAGTATAAAGACGAATATTTATCAAATAATTAATTTTATAGTTATTTTTTTTAATGGGATTGTGAGAGGGTCGTTATAAATTTCACATAATTTTTTTTATGATAGTGAGAGCATTTTTTCTGTAGAGAAGAGAAGGAAGAAAGGGATCCTCAAATACAGAGAGGAAGAGGGCGCGTGATATGTCGCTGATAAGGTAGAACACCCCACAGCTAAACTGTAAAAATAGGATATTTTCAAGGACAAGTAACGAACTCATGAAGCGCACCAAGCTAACTACTTGTTCCTGAAAAACTCCCCTACAGAATGAGGCTTTTACCTTAATGAACTCAATATTTCATGAGATAGTGCTTCATTGTGCAGACTAGAACAAGTAAATGAGTCGACAATTACTCCCTTAACTGTCACACGACCTCGTGAAAGTAATCCAGTGTAGGGTTCTGCCTGTGTGACCCACCTCCCCATGTATCGCAGAAATTCCCTGGATATTATACACATTTACTCCATTAATTCTTAAGAAATAACAACCAAAATATTAAATCTCTTATATAACATGTAATACAAAATTTTCCAATAACAAAAAAAAAAAAATTGTAAATAAAAATAGAGCTGATCATGTTGGAATATTGGGATTTATAGTTTAAGATGAATAACCGTGAGAAAAGCTCATGACTAAAAATGGGATGTGATATAGTACAATAAAAATTATAGCCCGATTAATTTTGTTCGGCTTCATGCCTTTTTTTTAAACTACTCTGAAATTTTGGGCATTAAGATAAGTATTTCACTTTTTCATTAGTTTTTTTAATTTATAATCGTAGACAATAGTTATTCACGAATTGTAGAAATGTCTTTTCCTCTACGTTACTGATAAATCAATAGCCATTTTGATTTGTTAAAAAATAAATGGCACTTTCATTATCAGCTAAACACATTAATCACATTATGAACTGCCATAAATATAAAATTCTATTTTGGTTTAAGTTATTACGTTTTGTTTGTCTTAACAAACATTATCTATCATTCATTTTCATAATAAATAAAACGTGTTACATCTGTAAATTAAACTTATAAAATAGCTGAAAAAAAACCCCCCAAAAATCCGCATATATGCCTTCTTGCGTTCAGATTTTAAGGAAACATGTTATATCAACAATTCAACTCTTGATTGTCTCAAAATCAGTTTATATTTCAAAATTGATTGTGATTCAACAGTAGTGCCACCAGCAGAGAGTTCACCAAAATTGCACTTGACTTCTCTCCCTACGACCCACGCAAACATAAACGCACACCACAAACCTAATTATTGCATTTTTTTCGTTGGGATTCGGTCAAGGTAGATCCAGTTCATGAAAATGGGATCTTAGTGACAGGACGTCCCTTCTCGCCTTCACGATAGCCTTGATCTGTAACCATCTTGGTTACAATGTAAGCCGGTGTTGGCAGATAATTAAAAAATACAAATTTTAAAAAATTTGTATTTTTTTTTTGGAGCTACCTTAACCGAACACCAACAAAAAATATCTAATAAAAATATCTACGGTAAAAAAAACAAAAAAAAACTCTCCATTTGAACCACCTACCTAAGCTCTGGAGAGCTTAAAATTTCACGATTTAAGATTTTTTTCATGATTTACACATTCAGCTTATGTCAGAGTTTAAATGAGGGTATACGAAACTGGAACTTTTATATTTGTGGGTCTTATTTCTAGACAGCCAAAATTATTTTGACTAATTTTCAAGAAAACTAAAATGAACAATATCTTGAATCACATCCTTATAGTATATCAGGCTTCTTCGTTTTTCAAAGGCACAGGTTTTCCAATACTTGATCATAAATGTGTCAATAGAATAGACATTTGTTTTTATCTTCACGCAATTCTCTTTCATTATGCGTTTCTAGCTTCTTAAGGAGGTCTTTGATTTAATGAACTATTAAAATATTTGGTATTTATCAAATTACGAAAAACGCTTTTGTTGACAAAAAAAATTGTACAGAAAGAAATTTAACGTTATTTAAAATTAATGTTTAATGTTATTTAAACTATTACAAATTATATTATACACCTGTTATGACATTCTTCCAGGAAAGTTATTTTTAAGTAATTGGTAATAAAAATGAAAGTGCCCTAATATAAAGTTAGTTATATCTTTACTTGTTATTATAGTTTCGGTAGGAAATTTTTTTATTTTATTTAAAGCACAATTTAAAAATCAATTATTTAATTTATATTATGTAATATTTATTTTGCGGCTTTTGATTTTTTCGCTCTATAAAGTAAGATATAATTTATCATGTTAGTAAAAAATGAATGTTATTTTATCCTTTCTAAAGGGAACGAAATAGGATTGTATCAAAGAAACTAATCTTCACTCCTGTGAAACTTAATTAGGATAAAGATCCCTTTGAAGCTAAAAAAAAAAAACCTCTGATGGTCTGGACATTTATCCAGTATTTTTACAAAAAGCCTTCCATTTGCTTTTACCGCATTCACTCGAATTATGAAGGAGCTAAGCTATGGGATTTATTTCCAGTGAATAAAATAAAATTAATTGAAACTCCATTCTGAAGGGAGCGAGGCATTTATTTGGAAGACGATTAAGATTAAGGTTATACGTACTTACTTGCCTTAGAAAACCTTTTTTCAATAAGTTAGGATATAAAATGAGTTTTACTTATTATTGTTACTAAACACTTAAGAAAAATAAACAATATTTTAAATATATAATCATTTTTTAATTAAATGAGTGTATTCACTTGATTTAAATATATAAGGATCTTATATCGTTCTCGTTGTTATTTTATTATTATTTGATGACCATATCGACAGACTTCTTTTTTGGCCAATGTATATGATATTATGACAATACCTTATTATATATAAATAATTATCTTTTCAAAAAAAGATAATATGATATTATGACATTACCTTATTATATAAGAAAAATATCTTTAAAAAAAAAAAAAGAACCTTTATTTAAATTTATTTCTTCACACAGTGGTGCATGTCAATTACGACTAAACAGTAAATAATTTGCTTTTGTGGAAGGTAAATCATACAAAACAGCTCTACGTTACTTAACGTGCAAGACACGAATGACTCTTGATAACAGCCTAAATTGATAAAACACCCATCAAGACATAGTTGAGTCCATAAGGGTCTCGAGTGTAAATTTCCTTGTGGCAACGAATCCGAAGGAGAATTACTTCGAAGCAGAGTCTCAGTTGGTCCCTCAAGTAAACATCTTTGCCAGGTGAGACCAAACGCGGGCTGACCTGAGGGAGTAGCCTCACTTACTTTGTGATGTCTGGTGATGGATTATTTTACAGGTCTTATTCGAGGACAAGGGGTATATGTTAAAGACTCGGGTAATAAGGACCAGACCTGTATGGGAAGGGGTCAATTGAAGGATGTTATCTGCTTCCTTTGGTCAGAGAAGAGACGTAGGGTTACTTGAAAATCCTGATTAGAATCTTCTAGGCCTTTCCAGTCTCTCACACGAAGTTATAAAAGCAGTTCGCCAGCGGACCCCCGAGAATGTGATGAGTTAGTCTTCGTTTATGTCAATTGTCAGGGCTGGTCATAGCATTTGCAGTACCGGTAACATTGTAGTGATAGTAAGTGACAGTAATTAGCAACTTATCTTGAAGCCTCTTTGTAAATAAGCTTATTTAATTCATTTGTATAAATTTTTATTAGCTGTAAGTAGTTTATATTTTATACTTATTTATTTATTAGTTAGTAAGGGCAGTAGATTAGTTTTTTATTAGTAGGTGCATTTATTTTTCATAATAAAACATTGATTTATTTTTGTTCTTAATTATCATTGACCCGTAGCCCTTACTGCTTATATCTGAGATTGGTAAGAATCAGAATGCTTATATTAAATGTAGTAGTTATGTGATTTGTAAATGAAGGACGAGTAATCAAACCAAATTATGGTTTTGATCCAAACAATTTCCAATCCAAACAATTTTAGATTGTACCCTTAACAATAAGTTTGGTAATCTTGGAGAATTAAACCAAAAGAAAAAAGAAAAAAAGAAGAAGAAGAAAAATGCTGTATTCATTAAAATGACATAACTACTTACATTTTTTGGTTTAGAAATCAGTTTTTTTTTTTTTTTTTTTTTTTTTAATTTCAAGGCAGCATTTATACTCATCACACTTTACTTGTAAGATAGTCTCGCACAGAAGGTTGCTGTCTCACGTCAGGGCATTAGCTTACGTAACAAGGCAACTTCAGGAATTATAACGCTGTAGCGAAAATCTCATTAACCTAGCATTTACGCATGAAGGTAATGAAAATCAAGATTTTTGAGTTTATGACAAATGGGAAATTTTCTTGAGCATGATTTCATTGAGAAAAATCTGCAATCATGCTCTGCTTATTTCATTTGTCTACATATCTAACTCATATTTTGAACGGACATTTAATTAATTTGTAAGTTTAATTAAATTTTTTGCTAACAAATATGCATAAGTTTGTTTTGCTACACTACGCCAGGTTTCTGTAATTGCTGAATGCAGACATGAAACCAAAAAAAAAAAAAGGTACAGTAATATATAAGACAATTTTCACATTGCTTGTAAATAGACGAGGAAAGGATATAAGGTTAAGTACAAATCAACTCTCATAAATAGAAAAGATTATGATTGTAACTTTATTAACTATTATAATTATTATTACATTTATAATAACAAATATATAAATGTTGAGTATCATATCTTCGTAGAATAAAATTTTACTATTAATGGAAAGGTATTTCTGGAGGGAGAAAAATAAAATAGAAAATGATTTTAGTTATTTTTAATATTGGGTATGGAGTTTCAATAAGAACTCACAAGTATTTTGTAAAAAATACAACGCCCTAAAAGTAGTGGCTCAATGGAGTGCTTGTCTAAGGACTAAAAGTATACTTTCACTAAACCACTTTGTTAGCGTAAATAATTGTAACGCACGTTATTTTATAGAAACCTAAAATTATTAGAGAGAAAAAATATAAAAAGAAACGAACCATGAACATTCAGCCTACAATGCTATATATACATTAATCGTTCTTAAGAGGTACGTAACATCTAATTAAAACAATTGGAACAATTAATGATTCCTAAAATTATAAGTTATGCATATACTTGATGGGATTAACTATGAAATATTTGAGTCTACGGTCTGAAACTACCACTACATATTTACTGGATTTCCCAAAAATTTAATAAACCTACACCAAATCGAAATCACAAAGATGGACACAGCGTTTATATCCTTGAATTTTAAAAATATTTTTATTAATGAATGATTTTAATATTATTCCACAAGAACGACCATTCACATATATACGACTTGCCTTTAAGAAATAGCATAAAGGTTTTTTTAAAATCACATAAAAGTCCCAACACTTAAATACATATAGATCATACCAGAAAAAAACATATTACCTCGACCAAACCGTTCATATGTAATTAAACATCAAGAAGAATTTTTTTATTATTATTATTATTTTTTTTTTTTTAATATAGGGGATGAGATTATATTTCCCCATATGAGAGAGATCTTGTAGAGGGAAGATAAGGCAAAGACATACATTGTAGTCATGCAACTGGTACATTAATACATAACGAGGTAAATAAATCTAATGCCCTGGAAAACAAATATTAATAGTTGTCAGAGATGGAAGTTCGTGGGAGTCAGCTCCCCCCTCCGCTGCTATCCCACTGGCAGACTCCGCGCTTACTGCCTGTTGCGTCGGGTACCTGAAACAACAACCACAAATCAGCTGAAACTAAAATAGGATAACACGTTTCTCTTCAAATTTCCATATTTTGTGACAGAAAACTGCCAAAGAACACTCTAGAGAATATCTTAATATCATAAAAAATATTTTAAAAAATAGTAGAAATTTTAAAATGTCCGTCATACAAGAGCTGCATAATATAAGAAGACATTTAAGTAAATATGGATATAAATAAGAGTAAATAAGGATATTTACAGTAAATAACAATGAGCATAAAGGGTATGACCACTAAAGTGTGTTCTAGACTGGCCGGAAATGTAGAATGAGGGAACAGGTCACTAATTTTAGTTAACTCTCATACCTTATATTCTCCGTCTTCATTGGTTTCTGTACATCCTCTCCCGTTGGCGAGCGCTTTCGGACGACACTGTCCATCTTCTGGCCGAATACATACGTTCACTGTCACGGTCCGTATTCAACTCCCGAGTTGAATACGGACCGTGACAGTGAACGTATGTATTCGGCCAGAAGATGGACAGTGTCGTCCGAAAGCGCTCGCCAACGGGAGAGGATGTACAGAAACCAATGAAGACGGAGAATATAAGGTATGAGAGTTCTATATTCATTGGTGGTAGAAATAATAATAACCCTTTAATTTTAGTTAAATTTGAGAATTTCTTTCTTAATAAAGGTTTTTCTTAAAAATCCTAAAGAACATAACGTTTAAAAAATACTCTTTACTCCTATTATCATTCATGAAGTTCTTCGAGACTCAAAGATTTATTCTCTAATGATATATAAATAATTATATACATTTTATTTTTATTGTGGTATTTTATCCCACGTAAATTTTAAACAATGAAATGCAAAGGAATAGAATAAAAAATCTGTCTCAGCCAGGGCTCGAACCTGGATCTCCTGCTGTCCGGGCAAGCGGGTTAGCCATTCAGGTAAGGGGATAGCAGGAGATCCAGGTTCGAGCCATGGCTGAGACAGATTTTTTATTCCATTCCCTTGCATTTAATTGCATATTAATAATTATATGTTTGATAGAACCCTTCTTCACCCTCATCTGACTTCAACCAAAAATAAATTCTTTAAAGTCTAAATGCCTAAATAAGTCCCTCTATTTCTAAACTATAGCGACTATAAGAGACTCGCCCAACACATTCACAAGACACTCTTTTAAACATTATTCTTAATATGCGTTTTTCTTTAGAAAATGTTAAACAAGAATCATCTTTAAAAAAAATGCGTTTTACACCTATTTAATACATATATTTTTTTCTTAATTCAAATAACAAAGTAGACATTACGATTTAAAATTTTTATATTTAAATCCTCTAAACCAACTATCTGTCCCAGCCAGGAATCGAACCTGGATCTCCTGCTATTCGGGCCGGTGTGCTGACCGTTACACCACAAGGACTAGCTAGATATCTCATTCTGTGGTGTAACGGTCAGCACACCGGCCCGGATAGCAGGAGATCCAGGTTCGATTCCTGGCGAGGACAGATAGATTTTTTAATTCTGTTCCCTCTCATTAATTGTTCATTATTAATTTTAGTCTCCTAAACCTCCTTCCTCTTTTTTCTTTATTGATTTCAGCCACTAATGAAGTCATAAACATTCGTTTGCAAAAACATAATTAAACACTGAATTTGGTCTCATTTTTTAAAAAATGGCGGACGCTAGACCCCGTAGAGATAAATTATAAACATATAGTATATATCGAAAAAATTTCAGCAGGTCTTCAATTATCTTGCATTTGAGAAGCTCTAAATATGGCCCAGTATATATTTTTGCATTCTTGAATTATGTTAAATATATTTAATACATTTAAAACTTAATTTTATGAGTATGTTTCTTTTCATAATATAATAAAAATACTGTTAAATAAAGTCAACTACATATTCGTACATACGCATAACCAAAATGAATAAAATAACAAATGTTCAGGAAGCGGTACTTAACACATCTAAGTAGATGTAAACAACAGATACTCTTCTTAATTCAAAAATGAAAACTCTATTACTCCACTAAAAACATAGATACTTTGCGGTAGCCCAAGTGAAGTAAAACTACAGATATGTAGACACATGACATATCTATATGGATAAACAGTTAATTTCCTCTTAAGCCATCAACAACTAAAACTTGTAGCCTTAAAGTAATGCAATTTATAAATGCCTTAACAATAACAATATTGTTTTTAAACGAAAAAAAAATTATTCCTTATAAATTATCCACACTTTACAGAAGCTTAAGGCGGGTAAATCAATAAAAATATATTTTAACTTGTCATTTCTTGTCAAATCCACGAGGACATTGAATGTTACTGTAAAAAAAACGTTCCCTCGGAAGCAGTGAATGCGTTTACTCAAGCCTTTACTGAGGGGTATAGCAGAAGCAACACATTTATGTAATGGTTCTAAGTAAAATATTTATAGAGAAAATTGAGAAAAAAACGGAAGGCAACAGCTTATTGGTGTGTGTAATAGCTTATTTCCTTCTTCAGCTAACATGCCTCTTTTTTTCTTTCTTTCATTTTGACTGTTCGTTTTGATACATACATGCACAGGCTGTCATAAACACTCGGGTGTATTTTTCCTTAAAATTCTGAATATAACGTGGTGGAATAAATAAAAAAAAATATATATAAAATGATATAAAAAAGCCAGAGAGGGAAATATAGCAAAACAAAATTGTCCTTCGTAAAATGTGTCAGCTATCCAATTAAATTATAATTTTCTCTCCCCCCCACAACCATCTCGGTAAGAGAGAAAATATCTCCCTTTTTCATTCCAGTTTAATTTTTTACCATCCCAGAAAAACAATCTATATCTCAGAATTAAAAAATAAAATAAAGTAAAAAAATAGGAGGGGAGAGGGAGAATGAATCGGCTATAAAAGTCGAAAACATCATTTTTTTAAAGTGTTAAGATAATAATGAATATATTTGTAGCGAATATTTTTCTTTTTATGTTTTATTTAAGCAATAAATTGCTCTGAGAGATGTTTATTCTCATTCATCCATTACTTGAATGATTAATGTCAAAAATGAATAAATTGTACTTTAAAAAAGTAAATATTTGATTTTTCAGTTTCATAAAACGTATCAGTTTGTTTGTGAGAAGTGTTTATAATAAACTAGTGTTGTATGGGGAGAAGTTTTCGGAATATTTTTGTTACAGTCTCAGGATTCTGAAAATCTCCATTTTGTACCATTGCTCTGTCTGTGACAACTGTCATTTTTTACCAGGAAGCCCGATTCATTTCTGTGAGATGTTTTTCTTGAGAAACGAACATGGGATACACTCCCTACACCTACACGGTTTTAAAAAGGGTTTTAACGATTTTTTTTTTTTTTTTAAATAAATCTTTATTTATTACATTCTGTTATATAACATCTTGTAATTTTAACAATAAATAAATAAATGGTCATCACTGTGAAGGGAGAAGGGGCCCATCGACCCCACTCCCAATAAGTTTAGGCATTAAGGCCCAGGAGGTCGCGAGGCCATCTTCGGTTTAGTCGCCGGGGAGGATTGTAGGGATTGGAGTCCGACGACAGGGATTGGGCAAATGGATTGGGATGAAATTGGAGTTTACTATGGAAGAGTTTGAAGCGGGTGGAGATAAGGTCTTTGAAAAAAGGAATATTAAAGTCGTGATGAAGGGTAGAGTTGGACACATAATATGGAGCGTTAGCAATTATTCTAAGAATTTTGGACTGAAAGGATTGTAT
>KZ807369.1:382756-394170 GCA_000696205.2 Oncopeltus fasciatus | reverse complement strand
GGGGGGGGGGGGGGCGTGAGGGGACACGCAACATCTCGCTATTTCCAGTAGAAGATTGGAAGGGAGGAGAGAAGGAAATACATAATAAAAAAGAAAGAAAATAAAAAAAGAAATATTCTCTATAAATATTTTATTTGGTTGTGGTATTTTATCCCACGTACATTTTAAACAATTAATGAGAGGGAACAGAATAAAAAATCTATCTGTGTCAGCCAGGAATCGAACCTGGATCTCCTGCTATCCGGGCCGGTGCACTTGCCAATTTGGCTACCAAGACGCGCTAGTTATCTCATTCATTGTAAAGAAAAAATTAAATAAAGTAAATGACGAGAGTCGACATATAGCTTGACAATGTCAGCTCCTTCGAGTACAAGACGAAGTTCTCGCCTTTCTCGTGGGTTAGTCTCTCGCTAGTGTAGAGGGAATTGAATGAGAAAACTAGCGCGTCCTGGTAGCATAACTGGCAAATGCACCGGCCCGGATAGCAGGAGATCCAAGTTCGATTCCTGGCTGGGACAGATAGATTTTTTATTCTATTCCCTCCCATTAATTGTTTAAGAAATTTTCTCGTCCACTCACTTATCCTACATTCGACAAGTGGACGAGTAAAAATGAAAATCAAACCGCAGAGTACATAGAGCTTAGAATTTTCCTAATTTTTAGTTTGAAGTATAAATTTTTTTTAATCAGCTCTCGCAAGGGGTGGACTGTAATATGAATCCACTTTTCCTTCTAGAAAATACTTAACATAACTCGTCGGCAAGTCGTTAGATCTCCAACAGGCTGGAATAACGCGTCTCAAAAGAGCTTGGGGGGGGGGGCTGCCTCTTATTTGCTTTCAAAAGGAAAATTCAGAGCTTGATGAAGAGCACTCAGCCTGCTTCACAGAGATATGCAGATAAAGATTCAGGTGGGAATTCCTTCAACTAACGGGAAAAGAAATTTCAGAATTATAGGATCTATTCCTTCTTTTTTTTAAGGAATTATTTTGAGGGATTACTAAAAGCTCTACTCATAGGAGCTGCGTAAAATAAGCACATTTTTAACAAATTTATTTGCAAAAATAGAAAAGTTGTATCTCCCAATTATTTTTTTTAAAAATAAATAAATCCACTGTTTGTTATTTTATTTAATGTATTATTATATTACTTTCAGAAATATTTCTTTTCGAAAAGTTTAAAAATCTTCATTGCTAAATGATAGATTAAAAAAATCAGTGCATATTCTAAATAATAATTTTGATAATCTTGAGAGAATGTATATAACGGTAAAATAAATATAAAATATAAAAATATGCTAAGTGCTGATGAGAAAAACTAATAATTGGGGATAAGAAATCATCTAACCAACCACAGGCATTATGGAAAATAGAAAAATAGATACAGTAAGACTTAAAGTATAAAGCTTTAATGAAAACTAAAATTTTATTTGTTTTTCAGAAACACTCATGGTCACAAAAAAGAAAGATAGAAAATGAATTACACTAAAAGTGCATTGGATCTGGTTTCATTGTTGGCCTAAGAAGCTGTTAGGCAGCCTTTAATTATTGATTTTTTTTAAAAAGAATATACACCAAAGCTACCTAAAAATATGAATATTTTTTCCCCAAAGAAATACCTCGGGACCAGATCTTTTGGTCACCGGTTCAAAATGCCTTACCTCTTCTCACCGTCTTTTTAGGTATAGGAGATTAAATTTTTTTTTTTTTGCAGGGAAAATCTGTTAAATTCACAGGAATTTCAATGTTATTCCACATTTTTAAGCAGTTGGCTAGTGTAACTAATTAGAAATTCAACATTTCGTTTCTAAATATTTAGGATATTTCCTATTTTTTAAAGCTTTAACAGCAAGCTATATTGTCACATTTGAAATTAATTGAATTTATTTTTGCTTCATGTAGACAGAGTTATTTAATTTTCTTTATTAAATATATTGAAATATTTTAATTTCTAACCTATAAATGGCAAAAAAACAACAACAATAATATAATAATATCCTAAATTAATCTTGTTGAGCTAATTCTACCTCGATCAACGACGGAATATGACTACCTGCAATTAAAGTTCAATTATATAGAAAACTAAGCAGCATTTATAACAGTTGCTAAGATTTTCGCACTTTCAATAACAAACCGTCTCTTTAACAAATAAGCATTAGGGATATCACGAAAATTAAGATTGAAAGGACAATGAATTCTTTACTGTATTTGGTAGGCAAGACTTTTATAATTATTTTTTCGGATTCTACAAAAAAAAAATTTTTTTAAGTGTTTAATATTAAATTTTGTGACTTTCATTTTTCATATTAATTCATAAAACTATGTAATACAAATGCATAAAACAATAAGTTAATTTTTATTACAGAAAAAAATAAAAGTTGTATTTGACTATAACGCCAACTGGAAAATTATAAGAAAAGTATGCAACCGGCATAATCAAGGTATATCGTAAGCATAAAAAGTAGGGGATACAAAATTTCCTGTATATTATCGTATTATATGATAAAAGATACATTTTGAAAAATGTTTTATGTAAAATGGTAGCTAGCTAAGATTTATTAGCAGCATACATTAAAATAATCTCATATAAGTTATTAGGGCAAGTGAATAGGCATAGCTTTTATTGCTATTGTTTCTGTCAGAGACAAAAGATAGTGTCCAATAAGTTTGAAGTCCAATCAGAGTAAATGGGGGGGGGGGGGGCGTGAGGGGACACGCAACATCTCGCTATTTCCAGTAGAAGATTGGAAGGGAGGAGAGAAGGAAATACATAATAAAAAAGAAAGAAAATAAAAAAAGAAATATTCTCTATAAATATTTTNTATAAGTATGTATATTATAAATTATGAATGATTGCAGGAAATCTGTTGAAAAGATAGAAATCCCCTTTTTATTCGTAAGTGGTTCTTATTTTATTCCATAATTCGACCCTCAATTATACAGTGAGCTCAGTGGGAAGGAAGTTTTAATGACAAAACTTTGGCGAAATATTAAAACTTTACCACAGCAATTCTATTTCATTAGTAAATTTAATTTTCCTCTGAAGCAATTTCTTACCGGAATTATAAAATTGGCATTTAACTTTTCCAAATATATGTAGGCCAATTTTCTACGGACTATATACTTGAACTGGAATTAAAGGTAGTCATATACTGTCACTGATTGAGGAAGATTTAACTATAAATGTTTAATTTAGGACATTATTGGATGTTTTTAATTTTTTTTTATCTTCCTTTATAGGCCACAATTTATTAAAGAAAACAATGAACCCTTTCGGTCCACGTGTAAAAACCGTAATGAACCGAAAAATTAAGCCTATGATGCCGAGAATTCGAAATTGTTATGAGTGATGAGGATGTAATTGCTATAGAAATATAGAAAGATGAAATTTAACATATAGCAATAAAATAATAAAAACAACACACATTCTGTTTGCTAGTTAAATCTCAGCATTAGTAATGGAAGGATTCATCTAATTCTAATTTTAATTTTTTTTAAATTTTATTTTAAATGTAGATTGTAGAATTCAGTTAGTATTGTTCATAACAAAACATTCCTAACTTTTACCATGAGAAATTTTTTCATAGACTCTTTTAATATCATGTATTGTGTGTTTTTGATATTTAGTTACATAATATGTTGTTTTTTTATATTATTCAACAGTATTCTCATATATAGTACCTACTTTATTAAATGTATGGCATTTATTGATTGCCTGAAATTTTTAATATTGTATTACTGTAATATATGATACACTATATACATTACACTTACATTACTTACTACATGCATTACATTTCTTAAAATAAATTGAGGATCCATGAATTTTGTATCCATTTTTTTTGTCATGTATGCATAAAATACAATTTATAGCCTCAAGAATAATGTAACATACTATTTATTTAAGTATTTTAGTTCAAATTCAGGGCACTTGTGGACTTAATGGAGCTAAAATGTAAAAATATATTCTTACCCTTGCTGTTCTTGGCACCTCGTTCACTTCTTATGAGTACTTCCTTCTCGTCCTCCTCCCAGATCTCTCCCTCGGCCAGGACCAGCGAGGCCAGGAGGAACACTGCAGCTATCACACAGAAACTCCACTTCATCTGCAATAAATAAAAAAAATTTCCGTATCAGTTATTTAAGCATCCCTTCAACCGATAGACAACTTATTGATCATTTTAATTTTTTTTATTTGTTTCCTTATTTATTTATTGAATATGAAAAGCCAGTCAAGTAGGTCTAAGGTAAGACATTGTCTTCTTGCTTTATACTTCTTGCAACCAGAAAGAGAACTTGCAGTTAATGAATAACAAATAATTTAAAACATATCCGGCAATAATAATAACCTTATCTCATATGCAATGAAAAGTATAATAAATATAAATCATCTTATCATTTTCTGGGAGAAGGTCATCAATTATGAGATGAAAGAATTAAAGTTTCCTTAATATTTACTTACATTTTATTTGGGCTTAGAAAAATGGACACTCAAAGTGTCTTTTATGCCTCACTTACTCAGGTTTCCACCACACTATTCAATGCCCGGTAAGCATCAACCAGTTATGTTACACTGGGTTAGTCGAACATAGATAGTCGAAAATAGATTGCTGATCTCTTGGTAATGCGATGTGTGTTTTATCTTTATACGTAAATCACATAATTATTACAAATATATTTTAGTCTTCTTCCATTATCCATTATGGAATTACGACGTTGTATGCAATGAAAACTAGCACATCTTTGCCTGAAACCGCCTTCAGAATAAGGTGATGCTTCTCCTTAACTCGTCTTTTACTGCTGCAGTCTCATTTTAAAGTTCGTTTGCAGAAAATACCCTGAAGTCTTCCACAACCAGAGATTCTTCTTTTATGATCCAAATAGATCAAAAGAATCACGGTACCAGCAGTTTATGGGAAAACATATTATTTTAATGCCGCTTCATAAATGTTGTACATACTGGCGAAGAATGAAAGACTCCAAGTGGTCGAGATAATGATGAACTAGGAATATGCCAGGTAGGAGACCTAGAGCCAGGGGCCTAAATGCATAAATGAAGACCTGTCAGAAATAGCAGCTGTGAGTCTAATTGACAGGAGACACAGGACTGGGAATTTGGAAAGGTAATCCGTAGAAAAGTAATCCGATATGTAAGTGGATGAAATATGTTTAATCTTCTATTGGATAAACATGCTTGTATAAAATACCTTTATTACCGCTAGTAAAAAAAAAAAAAAAAATTGCAAAGCCAATTTTTGCCCCGAAATTTATTTACATAAAACTCATATATATCCAGGGCTGGACAAAAATTAATGTGCACATTATTTTCCCCAAATTACGAAAGAAACTCAAACAAAGCTTTAATATTTTAAATGCGTAGTTCTCCCCTTCCGTTCTCTTAATAACCATTTTATCTCATAGGAGGACATATTTTATCCCCAGTGATCTACCCTTTCCAGTCTCAAAATATTTGTAATGGAATGTCCTTAAAAATTCGGAGGGGAGTGAGTCATCCACCATCCCATCGGATTTTTTCACAGCACAAAAATTTATATAAACAAAAAATAGAATCCACTGGATTTCAACAGCTAAGGATGATATGTTACAGATATGGTAATTTACTCTTGTTTTCTTTTAACGTCTAAGTCCTTTAAATATTCAAACATCCATTTCCATATCAAGTCTCAAGAATGTAAATGAAAGTGTACACGCTAATGAGAGAACGACTGAGGGTTACGATAAAATATTCAGGCAAATTAAAGTTAATTCTCGGAGGCAGTTAGAGCATCTCAAAGCAATACATTCAGGGGGGCGATCCTTCAAAGAAGTTCATAATCCGAGGAGGGGAATTCCCCTGAAGGGAGTTGTTGTTGGCCCGTGTTCGGCTGAACGGATGAAGGATGAACGCCCAGGGAATGCACGTCATACATATAAAGTTTACCGGACACTTGGCTGTAAACACCTACATCTCTGGGGACAGGAGAGTTATATCTCACATAGGAACATAAGGATCTAAAAGAGTCTACTACTGTTACGGTTTGAATTAATCGAATTGACATCATTTACTATCATGATTCTGATTCAAGTTGAAATTAATAAAGTTCATGATAAATGAATAATAAAAGTCATTAAAGAATTATTTAGTTCTCATATTTAACAATAAGCACAAAAAAAAATGTTTATGTGCATAATTCATTAGTACATTTATTTTTAATTTGTGCAAAATATCTATTTAATAAAACTAAAATATAATTTTTAATTTGAATAATAATATTCATTTAAATTATATTTAGTTTTATTAATTTATTCTTTTATCATAGNCCTACATCTCTGGGGATATATATGGAACCCTATATGTTGACATCCCTTCAGCCAAATTTAAATGCCAATGATAATTTTGCCAAAGTTTTATCACTAAAATTCTCTCCTGGTTGCGACCACTGTATAATTGAGGCTCGAGTTATTCAGCAAAATAAATACCACATGCGAATGTAAAGTAACTTTCCTACCTTTATGCAGATTTCATGGGAACAAATTATTCTTTTGAAATATTTCTCAGCATTCATTTATCTCTTCAACTTATTGATATGGGGATTAATGTTTACAATTTTCAACAACAGTGGTCGTTCTTAAGATATTAAATAAATTTATTGTTCTATTTCTCTCCCTCTCTCTGTCTTATATATATATATATATATATATATATATAAAACGAATGACACTTTTTTCTTCTCAGACAGAGTAGACAAAGAATTGAAGTTTATTTTTCTTCAAAATTTGTGCTGTAACACAAGGAAGATTAATTTCGATTCCTTGTGAGTAATGTGCTGAAACTCGACAGAACAGAATATCATTAATGAGTTAAATCTCTGTAGTCCAGATAACATGCATAAATTAGCTGAAACTCTTGAGGGGAATGTCAGTCTGTCAGTCTCAGAAGAAAACAATAGCTATCAAACCCCGTCACCGGGCGTAAGAAGAATATCCCCACCCCTAACGGAACCGTTACAAGTTCACGTTTCTACTCACCCGGAGTCTAATACACCCTTCTACAGCTCAGACGTCCATTGTTGAACCATACAATGATGTTTACCGTACACAAGCTATTTACAGTACATAAAGTACTGCATTGAACACAAAATTGTTATCTTGAGAATAAATGTGATTCGAAATATAAGTCAAGGATACAAAAATTTACTATTTAGAAAAAAAAGGGAAAGCATTGATGTCACAGCTATGTTTCAGTAAAAGCATCATGTCAAGCTGGTCGAAATTGTGCTTCAGACAACCCATGTAAAATCTGAAATGTAGGCTTTTTGTTGTCATTTTTACTTCACTAAGGATTTCAATTATACTATACGATTAATTAGCTACTTATCACTTTAAAAAATGTATTAGTTGAAATCAGTTGAATTAATACTTAAATATTTATATTTTGAAATGAGCACACGCCCACTGTTAATTTAATTTAAGTAATTTGTATTGGAAAAGCATATATGAGAGGAAACATTGAATTGAATAGAAATGTCTTTGATAGCAAAATATAACCTTTCTCCTTGTGTATCTTAGCGATGGAGAAATAATGTTTTCAATGAATCGCTAAACCTACTACTTAAAACCCCTTTGATTTGAAAAGGGGCCGATGAGTCGAACACAAGCATTGAAATAAATCTTTTGATACCTCCAGCATATTATGTGAAAGCTGATTAGATTGCTACATAACTTTCAGCAGTTTTCCTAGAGAAGATCAACAATACGTTGAAATCACAGCACGGCGTTAAAAATATTACTTGTTCTTCATAGGGCCATGTACAGGCCATTTCATAAATATATGTATCAGTTTTTTTTTTCTTGATGCCAGTACCATTGAAATAGAGATACGAAATTTAATATTTAATCTTCGTCCGTCATAAACGTTTCTAAATGAACTCTCATACCTTCTATTATCCGTCTCCATTGGTTTCTGCAAACCATCTTCTGTTGGCGAGCGATTTCGGATATTGTCCATCTTCTGGCCGAATACATGCGTTCACTGTCACTGTCTGTATTCTGTGATATCATTGTTTTAGTTGATCTCTTATAAATTTTGAATCTCATTTGGTTCCTGGAAGAAACCTCAGGTTATTTTGGTGATATCGTTGATTCTCGGAAGCTTTCATTCCGCACTTAGTTGTACGGTTGAAATTGTGACCTCAATGGACCTAATTGTATGACTGATTGAATACGGTTGCTGGATTTTGATGATCTTAAATCTCTAAAAAGTAATTTTTTCTCACCTGGTAGTAGAAAATTCCCTATTTAGTGATATGTCTCAGTAATTTTTCGTTGGTTAAAATTTTAGTTGGTTCATTGATCATTGTTGATTTTTATGCCCTCAAAACCGTTACAACGGAGGCAAAAGTAATTCAAATTCAAAACCAGAAGACTCCCTTCTTCTCCGGATTAAGTTCTCTGCCTTGCAAAATCAGAGTAATCACCTAATGTTTCTTAAATGTCTGAATAGCTTTCCTCACAAATCTCCTCTGTCCTTGTTCTGACAGAGTATTCCATAGATTTCTTGGTTCTAATAGATCGACCATAAATTTCAACTGTAGAGTTAGTGAAGATATTTTGTGCCCAAGTAAAGCATATGAGGGTACCCTTTACTTCGGTACAACATTACTACAGTCTGTACAATATTAGATTACGGTTTTGCTCTTTGGAAATATCACAGAACACTTACATAGAACGGCACAGGAAAGTGAAGAAAAGTCTCATTTGGTTTGGGGAATCAGAAGGGAATTTGTACGATCTATTTTAACAGAAAAAACTCAATAACAGGAGGTTTAATTGCTATATTTCGTCTCGAAATTCATCATAAAACCGGATCAAATAGTATTTCTCCTTATTTAAAACTTCTTTAAAATAAAAAAATTGATGTCTTAATGCTCTACATTCAAAAGCATATAAAGAAAGGTGCTCAAAGTTAACGTTTTCTGGTATATTTACATTTCATATTAAACATTTTAGGATTAAATTGTGGGACATCTTGAACGAAACTATATTATTTTAATTATTATAATTTAATTGATTGTTTTAATACAATATAATGTGTATTTAAAATTTTAACATTTTTTATATGTGTTACCTAATATTATTACTTGTTATTGTTAAATATGCCATTATAATATTTGAATTTTTGTAACTTACTTCTTTGTTATATTTTATTTCATATAACTGTAGTGTTGAGGCATATATTCAAATAACAAAAAGAAAAAAAAAGAGAGAGAATACCTTGAGGACTTATAGGAGTTGAGATTCTTGCAGACGACTTCTTGTTTACAGGAAACGGAATTAGAACGTATAAAACGCCTGTCAGAACTTCTTTCTCGTTAGGAAGAAAGAGAAATAACCATTACTTCTAATAAATGTGAATTTCATATGAACAAGGTAAAGTTTCCAGGGCATATTTTTGGAAGGGAGAAAGGTAATACTGGAAACACGGAAAAAGTTCAGGCAATAAATCAGCTAAGCATCAAAAACTCATGATCTTTGTTCTTGAATTATTCTTGTGCAAAAATAAATTTCGTTTCAACAAATAAACAAGAAGAATGCTTGAAATGAATTTAAGGCAGAATTTAAAACGAGATATCTCTATTTTCAGAATTTGAACTCTTTATTGTTTTATAAAGAAGTACACAGAACCTTCAGTACGTGGTTTGAAATTATCCATTAGATATAAGTCAGTCACGCATGAGGTGCGTAAACAAAGTAGATTTCTCATGTTTCATTAAAAATAGTTATAAGAATAAATTACTTACACAATCTTACAGGCCAAGTTAGTAATATTCTTAAATATCAACTCTTTTAAGCAGTTTTCGTAAAAATATAACAAAACATGAAAGTTAGAAAATTAAATTTTAGTCCTATAAAAATATAATAAATATAAAATGCAACGAAAATATTACATTTAATAATTTTGAAATTTCTCTAAATCTTCATCCAAAAAAAAATAAGGGTCCACCTAACCCTAGAGAGGTTCAAACATTCAAAATGTTTTCCTTAAAGTGCTTTTTTCGTACATTTTTATGATATATAAATAATAGAATATTACTTTTCAAAAACATACTTATTATACATTTCATTGCAACGCTAATAGTAACAAAGATATTAAAATTTTTAATTTTGATCTCCCACTGAATCTACCTTACTCCCCCTCGTCTGATTTTAGCGAATAAAGAACTAATCCAACAGTTTGAAAAATACCCCGGTAGGTATTATTTATTCTAGAAATCTGAAATTGCGAACGCTAAAGCGCATGCAATATATATATATATATATATATGTATATAAGTTTTATATTTATGCATATACATGTATATACATACGCAAAATTAGTAATGAGTCACATTTTAACTTAGGTGGAATAGATGATGTTCTTTGTTCTTTAAGAAAGACATTTCTTTTAAAAGTACCGCCTTCAGATTAGTAAAATGTCACAAATCTTGGACTAAACCGCTTTTTAATTCGTCTGAAAAACAGAAAGAAAGACAGACAGAAAGTACAGTTATTTTTTTATTGTATGTTTACCATAATAATATCTAATATTTAAAAGCAATGTGAAGGATAGGAGTTATGGGTTGAGAGGACGATATTTTACACATATTTATTTATCAGAAGAAGATAAATAAATATATTGCCATGGAGAGAAGTGGAAAGCAGCTAAATTGAGTATATATTTAATTGTGGAAGGAAAATAAGTCAGTTGTCACTGAGTATTTACATTGTGCTGGTGTTGGTGAATGAAAGACGCTTCTTGTGCAGTTCATCGCAGGCTGGCGGGGGCTAGACACAATTAATCATTGTGACAGATTACTGAGTGAGTTATCACACTCTCAAGGGTTTTATCACTTCAGGAAACTGCAATCGTTCTAAATTCAAATAAAATTCCTTTCCGAAAAAAACAAAAACAATACTGCTTATCGAAATTCTAGTTCTTTTTTTTTCGACTAAAACCCCATTCCTCTTGACAAAATGGAATACTTTAGACACACTCATTATTAAACATTAATTATACATTTCAGTTATACATTTGAATGGATTCGTTAAAGGAAATTTATGATAGTTTTGGAAATTTATATATATATATATCTAAATGGTTATATTATGACTACCAATGAATATAGAACTATCATACCTTCTATTATCCCTCTTCATTGGTTTCTGCAAGCCATCTTCTGTTGGCTAGCGCTTTCGGACATTGTCCATCTTCTTGGCCGATTACATGTGTTCACTGTCACTGTCTGTCTTCAACTGAATACAGACAGTGACAGTGTACACATGTATTCGGCCTCGGAGATGGACAATGTCGGAAAGCGCTCGCCATCAGAAGATCATTTGCAGAAACCAATGAAGACGGATAATAGAAGGTATGATA
>KZ807369.1:363425-382622 GCA_000696205.2 Oncopeltus fasciatus | reverse complement strand
ACGAATAATTTGATGTTCCTTAAAAAAAAAAAAAAAACATTTTCAATTCACGAACAGCAAATAAGTACTTATTGGTCAACATTTATTTGCTAAAATGATAGATAATGAGAAAGTAAACTTTAAAAGACTAGTGAAAATTTAAAATATGCAGGATCATGTAAGAAATTTAATATATAAAAATGTAATCGATCGATGTAATATAATAAAAATTTCTACAAGATATCAAAAACATGCAATATTACGTTTTCAAACATAATCCGAAATGTTCTATTTCTACTTAGTTCCCTTAAAAAAAAGAAAAGTTTAACTTTCAAATTAGGTGGAGTAAATGAAATTTGCTGAAAGCAGTCAGGAAGGCATAGAATGGCCCCGCCCTCAGATCCTTCATTGACGCTCTGGCAATTAGCGAGGTTAGCTTCGTGCCTTATCTGCTGCCATTACCTCGACCACACCCAGTCCACAGAGCCCTTGCAACCCTTGACAACCCACCCCTTGACCACTCGCCTACGTGAAAATAAACAACAATTTTCTTATGAATGGATAACTACAATATGTTTATGAATGAAAATATTTGCACTTGGTCAAACAAGGTAAAACACTTGGAGGCCTTGAACACAAAAGAGTTCTTCAGTTATGATGTGGTGAGTCTACATCATAACTGAACTCCAGGCCAATACGTTGGCAAAAATAAAAACTCTTTTGGTTGAGCACGAGTCTCTCTCTCCTCATCACTCTATTTGACCTATCGAAGGCCTGAAATTCAGGCCGAAACGTTGGCTAAAATAAAAACTTTTTTGGTCACAAATGAATTTTTAATTCTTCAACTACCAAGACCAAATTCCTGACAAACCTCTCTTCACAAAAGAGCTCTTTTTTTTTTTTATTTTTTTTTTTTAGTACTTCTTCAATTACCTAAGAAAATAGGATGATCTATCAAAAATAATTTTACAAAATATATATCATCCGGTATTTTTAATGAACATAATTTATGCCATAAGTTTCAAAATTGTATGCCAGAGTGGTCATTGGATTCTTTGTAGGGAACACACCTGTTTGTTTACTATTTTTGTTTACCTGATTTTCAACTGTTTGAAGGGAGGAGCTATCTAGAGCTTACCAATCTTTATTTTTCACTTTATTTTTTTCTATTTTCTTTTTACTTGAACTGTTTTACACTATCCAAATGAAGACTTGTAATTTGGCCAGAAACTGTTTTAAAATATCTTTTAACTAGTGAAATCTACTCAGTTCCGTTACTCCAATGATGCAGATATTCTTAATCACCGCATGTGGGACAGAGATTTATTTTTATAAAGACGAAGAAAAAAGAAAAAAAGTAGGATTTCTTTACTATTTTTAAGAAAGTAAAAATGTAACGTGCTAACAAACATTTACGTGCAGGGGCAGTAAAAACAAATTGCCCCTTCGAGCAAGCCGCACTCTAATTCAATCCCGCTCATATTGAGTTACTGACACCGAGGGATTAAAAAATATTTTCAGGATCAACCTTGGTTATTAGTGGTCGGAGGGGGGTGAGGGGGGGGGGTCCGCCGGGAAACATAAAAATGTAATTTAGCTCCGTTAGATGGCTTCAGACTCTGGGGAGCAGTGGATTTCATGTACAGAGCTTGGCTTTTTGTTTGGTTTTAATTGTTTGCTATATTCTCGTAGTATTTCCCTGCAAGTTTAAAAAAAAAACAAATTTTGCAGTTGATTAAACACTAAAGTGTATTTGTGGAAATGGATTTAGCCCACAACTTCAATTTCATTCGGTGTTTTTAGTAATTGTAAAGCGAACTTCTTCTATCTGTTTTCAATAGAAACAGTCCGTCATGTAGGAGCAGAATAATCTAAGCAGATTTTCCATTTTTCGAAATTTAAAATCTAATACCTTTTTAATTATTTGCACTATGAAAAATTTTAAAGATCAAAAACGTTATAAAATTCACCCCTTCACCCCCTTAACTGATCTTAGTCACTCAGCCAATTTGGCTGAATTTTAAATGGCGACTTTGGTTTCATTACTTTAATAATTGGGAACACCAGAGAGAGTACAAAATAATATATATATATATAGTAATCAAGAAAAAGAAAAAATCACATGGAGTAATCTTTTCGGGAATCCCTCGCCCTTCATCAGAAAGGTTATACACCTTACACACACACACACACATATATATAGTCTCAATACTTACACAAATTGTTTATGTAATAACTCGTGTGTGTGAGTATTGGGACTCTCCATTTGGGTTCCTGGTTATCTGACATCTCCAAACGCAATATAGGAAGGAATGGGTTCTATCTCCAACTTCAATCTTCGTATATTTGGAATACATTTATATTACTAAGTCTGCCACTGGAGGGAAATAAACTGAGTGGTAAAGTCCGTCATTCTACTAGAGAAAATTCACCTAAGGCGTTAAACCCTTAAAACAGAAGAATCAGAGATCCTCCAAGGCCATTGGAGATTAAGATAGGAGACAAAATTTCTGAAATACCTTCTGCGAAATATTAAAGATTTTCATCGATGTTATACTCTGTGGAATGTCTTCACCTGATAATAATTGACAGTGTAAGTAATCAAAAATCATGATCAAAAAATCCACCAAACGTGTTATAAATCACTGCACACATAAGAAATAAATCCAACAATATAATTGTTAATAAACACAGTAAAATTTCATAAGTCTTAATCATCTCTGCATGCTTCGTGTTTCTTAACAGATGTTTTACTAGATTTTCTTACAAAAATCAATCTTCTTCCTAAAATTATATATANTTTTAAATTTGTGTTTTTTGGATCTACCTTGACCGAACCCCAACTAAAATCATCTAAGAATAATATCTACGGTCAAAAAAACTCTCCTTTTGAACATAATTTTTATCTGTAGGTAGGATCGGGTTTAGGGGCGATCAACCATATATATATATTCGTTATTATATGCGTAGCAAAAAATTTTTTGAGCAAAATATGTAAAATGTAATTTTATAACGTTTATGTTCTATAAAATTTTTTACTAACTACCCCAATCTTTCTACCCGACAAGTTTAGTTTAACTGTCTCATTTTCTCTTATTTCTATCTTTAAGGAAAGATGGGAAATGTATGTTTCTATTACTATGTAAGCTAAAGGACTTCTCTGTTTTATAGGAAATCATAAACAGTTGTAAATGTCGAGAGACTAATGCTTATTTTTTCAATGCATAAATCAGAAACAATAGAGACCAAACGAATTTTTCATAGAGATTAAGCCACCCTAAATCTATTAATGGCTATGTGAAACCAGTTATATGGGTAATACCAATTTTACAAAACTGTTTTTCAGGGAAAATGTTTCCATGTTTATTTATTTTTGATATAAACAATACAGATTTATGTTATGTTTTGGTTATTATATTTGAGTAAATGCAGTCCTCATTTTAAAGTTGTGAGAAGGCATCACTTCAAACTATGCTGATTTGGAGAGGAAACATTTATAATACATTTAAATACACTGATAAATAAATAGATCTATCTATATGTGTGCCATTTTCAAAAAGAAAATAATTTATAATATTTAGGGAAGAATATTTATAGGACAAAGAGGTCTCGAACGAGGTCAGCGACAAGCCCATGTAATTCATTATGTCCTTGAATAATGTTGTTGATAGAAAATGTCTAACTCCTTGGGACAGACCGCCCCACCCCTCAAAAAGTTAGGATTCTTTGACAAGTTTAATATTTTAAGTTAGAACCTTCTACTTGGGAGGGGGAGAAATATGGTGAAAATTTTAATACCCTGTTTTCCATAATTAATTCTTGGCTAAGTTTTAAGCATAATATGGCCTTCTGCCTTTTAGCAAATTTGCATTTTACAACAAAATTAAGTTCCGCTCAATTGAAATAGTTTATTTAAATGTGACCTGGAAAGAATATACTTCAATTTATTATATTACAAAAAAAAAAATTAAAGTAAAATAAGTGGATGAGGGCAAGGTAGCATTAGAATTATAAAAAAAAAAATCATTATTACGGCTCACATAATTAGTCATTGGAAAAAACAATTTCGGGATAAGTGTAGAACTATTTTTATAGAGTTTAAGATTTATATTAATTTTATGGAGACGCGTATTAAAACAGTTTTTGAAGGATAGAAAAAGGAAGGTTCATAGCCTCTTCTCTTTCCAGCCCAGCGGGGTAAGGACGAATCTATTTTTTCCCGTATTATCTCAGATTCCCTCAGAAAACTGGTAATTCCTGACTCACAGACTTCTTTAAGAAATTTATTAGAGTTATGCTCAAGAAACTTCACCATACCCCATCCTTCATGAAGCATACTTTGGAAAACGGCAATCAGCATAACCCGAATCAAACGAACATAAATATTCTACAAAACTAGAATGTCTTTATTAGTTTTATTATTTTTTCATATTTACTAATAAATCCATAAAAGGTAAAAATTGACAGAGAACAAAAACCAATCCAAACTACTAGGGATTTCTTCGTTTTTTTTTTAAATTTGTTTTTGGGTTTAAATACAGAAGTTTTGCTGTTGCTGGAAATATCTTAAGTAAATTTTTATTTTTTCTTAAATCGTCAGAATTTATAACGCCACTAATCACTAATACCATATTGATGAGAAGAAATATACTTCCGGAATGCTTTACTTCACTTATTGAATAAAAATCAACAATGAGAAAGTATTGGTCGGGGGTTTGGCCTTAAGATTTGAACAAATAAAAACTAATTTGCAAACAAAAAGTTTTTTATTATTGCCAAAATTTCGGCCTATATTTGTGGCCTTCTTCAGAACTGAGCAACAAAAGTAACATACAAAAAAAAATATGAACAGGTCTAAATAGAAAATAAAAATATACAAATACAAAATATAAAAGAAAAGGAAAACAATAAGGAGTTGGTGTATTCAATAAAATAAATATATGAGTAATTAAACTATATTAGTCTAAATTTGTATTCAGACACGTCTTAACAATCCGTCAGTATGTTCATTCTGTTACTCAACCCTGAAGAATGCCTGAAATTTAAGCCAAAACGTTGGCAATAACAAAGATTTTTTGGTTTAAAAATTAATTTTTATATCTTCAAATCCCAAGACCGAATACTCGACCAATCCGTCCTCATAATGTTCAACGTTCAAATATCTCCAAAAAAATTTTACAATTCGGGTGATTTTGATAGCTCAAATAGTACACCTCTATAATAACAGTACACTGTACAGCAAATATTCATGTTCAAGCATAATTTGTATCGTTTTTTTTTTTTTTAGATGATTTTAGTTGGGGTTCGGTCAAGGTAGAATAGTCATGGAAATGTAAACTTAGGGATAGGACGTCCTCTCTCATCTTCATGATAGCCCTGAGGATGGCTTACAATGTAAGCCGAAAAATCGGCAGATAATCATTTATTAAAAAATACATTTTTTATATTTGTGTTTTTTGGATCTACCTTGACCGAACCCCAACTAAAATCATCTAAGAATAATATCTACGGTCAAAAAAACTCTCCTTTTGAACATAATTTTTATCTGTAGGTAGGATCGGGTTTAGGGGCGATCAACCCTTAGATTATAACGCCCAAATAATTTTAATAAAATTTAAATAATAATAATTTGTATCTGTGATCGAAATATTTAGAAACGTTCATATAGTTCACTAAGGATTAATTGACGTTTATTTTACTTTTTACGTTAAAATTGGCGGTAGAATTTCTTAGCTCTGACTTTGGAGAAGTAAATTCAGCGTCTCTGAAAAATTAAATCATTTATGAAAATCTGTGCAACAAATGCAGATAGATTGTTCATAATGCAAACTAGTTTGCCGGGGTTTAATGTTTTTATAAAGCCAAACTGACCTTAAAAAAAAAAAAAATTTATGTGTGTGTGTGTTTCTGAATGTACTTATATGATAAGATGTTCGTATTGATAAGACTTACTAATCTTACACCATTTCAAAAAGACAGAGCTGGTTTGGTAAGGATCAGAATCTTAGTGCTTAAAGATGATCATTAGAAGCTGAATGTTTAATATGCATGCACACACACACACAGATATATATATATACATACAGTAATGTGCCTATCAGTACGCATTTAGAGTTCTTAATTTAAAAGATTTAAAAGGCAGAGGGATGCCATTGCATTTTATCTTCGCTTTGCCGTGTCCAAAAGACCGGCGGAGAAAAGCCAGCCAAGGATGCACCCTTTATATATACCTGAGAAGGTTTTCAATCCAAGGTTTTGGAAGAGTAGTAAAATTGAGGCGTTCCCGTTGAAAAGGAGGTAAGTGTCAAAAAATATCAATATTAGTTTTTTCACAGAAAAGAATCTATGCTCCAAGGCCAATTTCCCTGAAAAAGAGGTAAGTCCCTAACTGTCTTGGTTTGGCTCCAAAAAATTCCAAAAAAAATTTCATTTCACCCTTCATTTCCCCCAAATCAAGCCCTAGATCTGTTTTTTGCTTCCCCTGAAAAATTTTGTTTTTCACACTTACCTCCTTTTCAACGGGAACCCCTCAATTTAAAAGCGGTTTCTCGGTCCTTTGTACTACATCTTTACGGCCTGTATAAACTCTGGTATGAGCGTCTATTTCTACTCTACTGCTAGCCTTCAGAGGGAAATTAACTATTTCTAAAAGTTGTCTTTAACTATCTTGCTCTATTTATTTCGACAATTAAATTCATATTTCTAGACATATCAAAATATATTTGTGATCAAATTGTAATTATATCCAATTATAATTAATTAAAATTATAATTGGATATAAAATAAATTTTAAATAAGACCATTTGTTGAAATCATATAAAGTTTTATAATTTACTCTTAATTTTAAAAATAAGGTGCAGATCCATAGAAAATAAATCATAAACTTACTCAATACTTCTTTAATACAGTTTTAATTCTGCTTTGCTGAGCTAAGGGTTTTTTAATAAAACAATTTTAATATTATATTTTATCAGAAACCTATAGAAAAAAAGGAGACAAAAAAAAAAGGTGGATTTATGATAAATAAAGAAAAAAGATAAAGACAAAATGATGAAGAGTATAATGACTGGTCATTGGTTGTGAATAGGGAATGCTCCAGTTAGCGGAGTGTAGAATGTACATAGTCAAGGTGTGTATATTTGTTGTGAGGGAGACTGGAAGATATATGGTGGAGGGGGGAGAGAGGAGGGAGGCCTCTTGCCGAGGAAGAAAGGGAGAGACGGGCTGATAAAAAGTGTGAGGAGAGACGTGTCCGCTCCGTCGGGCAGATACCGTCATTTGCCCGGAATAAAGGGGCCAGGAGGGAACTTCGTCACTGGAGTCTGCCTCTCAGCAGTGAACAACAACTACTGGAGAATCGTTCTCCAGTCTCCGGACCAGGTCCGGGAGCTGGCTCTTCCACCACGCACAATCGACACAATTGTGACATGTCTCTGGATGAGTTCACAGTAGAAAAGAACAATACCATAATATCTGAACTATAAAAAGAGTTTTAAAAAATAATAAAAGGAAAAATTTCAGCCGGCCAAAATTTATTCAATTTGGGGGAGTAGAAAACTTTCTCAACGACTAAGGGGATTTCGTTTTCAGTTTATAAACATTTTTTTTAATGAATTATTCGAAAATAATATCATAATAGAATAAAATAACAATAACAATTATTTTCATTGGGCTACAAGTATACTAAACCTCTATAATATAAATAGATTTATTTTTTTTTTTATGGTGTTTTTTAAAAGTCTGTGAAAACTCAGTTAAAATAAAAACTTACAAGTAAATTGTAAAATTTTCATGATATGTATACGTACTAATTAAAATGTTATCTTTTTGTGATATATGCAGCATTTAGAAATTTTTTTACTAAATTTTCATCGTGATATAAACACCCACTATTAACATTCGTCTTTCCTTAATATTGAGGAAAACCATTTATAGCGTTTGATTTTGAACTTTGAATATTTTGTCTTATCGAACATTTTTTTATGTTCTAATGTTTCTAAGACTTAGAAAAGTCTTCTTTTCAAGAATAAGGCTTCAATATAAAACCTTATTATCGAAATCGGTAACCATGTTTTAAAACTTACGAAGCCCTCTATTTTGTCAAATTTATATTCCTAAATATTACTCTTTTTTTTTTTGTTGTTTTGTGAAAATTCCACTTTGCAATTATTGTACATTTTTACTGATCTGGTACCATTTCTTCTCTTGGGAAAACCCGCCGGATCATCACCCTCTAGGTACTTCAGCCTTTAGCGTACACAGGTTACCTGCAGGTGTCCCAGCAGAAATGCCAGGGCGGGGGATGAGAGGATCAAAACACTGGGCTAATTGGCCCCCTGGAAAGCCGAACTACCCCCTCTGGAAGCCTGCCATTTGTCAAAGACAAACATTTACACAAACATAAACAATGCTAATTAAATTGAAATTGCATTCGAACCGGAATCCCCCTGGAGGGTTTACCTCGGAATTAAAACTTCTTAAATGGAGAGTTTTGACCGTAGATATTATTAGATGTTTTTTTTTTGCTACCTTGACCGAAAACCCAACAAAAAAAAAACATCTAATTATCATTTAAGGTTCAGATAATCCCTAATTCCTAATACTTTGATTTCACTGTGTGACTCCTGAGACATTAATTTTGATAAACACATTCTGAGTGTCATTGCTTTACACTAAATGTTACGCAAAATGCAACAAATAAAGTTTTTTACTCGCATCTGGCATCTCAGACAACACCCGCTCCTTTTAGCTAAATTTTGCTCTAAGATTGCTCTGTAATTTAGCCCTTCGTTCTGAATTTAAAATTTGAACACTGAATTTCAATAGGAAAAACTGAATTTCTTGAAGTTCTCTCTTTGAAATTTTACTTGAGAGGGAACTGACTCGGTCGATTCTCTGTCTCTCAATCTCGGCTCCGTTAGACTGGTGCAAAGGCTGTAACACTATTGGTGCGTTATTTTTTAATATGTGTTATTTTAACGTTATTAACATCATATATGATCTACCTTGACCGAACCCCAACTAAAATCATCTAAGAATAATATCTACGGTCAAAAAAACTCTCCTTTTGAACATAATTTTTATCTGTAGGTAGGATCGGGTTTAGGGGCGATCAACCCTTAGATTANAAAATTTTGTCATAAATTATAGTCTCTAATAACCTTTTTTTTTCTTTCTATAAGTAATATATCTAAAGAATTCCTAGATTAGATACATACTACATTGTCAGCAACTATTACACTTTTTTTTTTTTTAAATTTCCTAACCAATGTTTCATTTCATTTTATTACTTAATTTATTTAAACAGCTATATTACATCTCCTAATCAATAACTGCTATACGTGGTTTTCTTCTAAGGTATAAGATACTTTAATTAACGTTTTTGTTACTTCATTAAACATGTATGTGGTATTTCTTCTTTATTTTCTTTTTCGCATTATTGAATTCGTACATTTTTCTCCATTACCTACTTCAGAGGTAAGTAGTTAAACAGGTAGTTCACCGATAGTTGAGGTCATATATTTTTTGGTAAAATTCTGTTAAAATGTGTTTAAAGGACTCTAACGTTAGGAAAGCTCCAGTTGCCAGTCAGAACCCACTGTGGAGGACAATACCGAGCATTCTCAGAGTTCGGTGGCTGGAGGAGTTGTAAATCATGCTTTCACAATCTAACTTCCACCTAATCCAAATTCTATAGAGCATTAGCATACAGGAACGGTCAACACCACACATTCTTGCGCGTGAGAGAGATTTATGATCATTTTTTTCCTGTCGCAGGATGCACATAAATCTCATTTTTTTTTTTCTCTAAAACTAAGTCTACTGTCGGAGATTATTACTACTTATTGCCTTGGTACTTGATATTGCCTCTCGTTTTATGTGGGATACTATTTATTAAATGCGAGGGTTGGTTAAGTGCATTTCTTTGGCTGGATATAATGTAAAATGTTTTATTAGATGCTATTATGAAACAGTGTTCTTGATGGAAATAACAACTTTATCTTGATCAGAAATTTAGGTCATCCGCATAGAATATGCTTTTAATGAGGTAAATGGCATCTATTTGACTCAATATAGGGTTTACTGTACGAGAGACTAGAAGAGAAGAAATGCACTACAGACACTGCCTTGGGGCACCCCAATTTCCTGACTAGCGTTTAATTATTACAAAAAAAGAAGGTTCAATTTGATAAGAAGCTTTTGTAGAAATAAAAAATATGGAAATCAATGTCTATTAATGATAATTTTTTATAAAATGTACCGTCACCGTGAGATTTTTTTATATTCAGGCAAAAACCTATTTTTGTTGTTGTGGATTATGTAGTTTATGTCTGTTTGTAGTCAATCTATGTTAACACAGATTATTCTTCTACCCGGACTAAATCTGCTTTGACACTCTGCAAGAAAGTTTTTACTCTCAATAGACCAGCATGTTCCATGTGTTCCATAAGCTTTGCAAGGAATCTACTAATAGAAAATTACCATCATCTTCAGATTTTCACATTTTCAAGTTGGAATACAACTGATTTATTCCATAAATCGGGAAAAAATCTGGTAAATATAGTTCATTAAAATGTTTAAATAATTAGATAAGTAATTAGATATTTGAGATTATATGTGTTAGTAATTAACATTATAGTTGTCCGTTAATAATTTAGCAGAGATTTAGAGATTATGACAAATAAGTAGCTATTTCTTCCTCCTTTTTTACTTTTAATATTTGTTTCTATATTATCTTTATTTTTGGTTATAATTTTTATTAATTTCCAGTAGTTTAATTTTTCTTAGAGGTTTCAGAAGAGAAACCATTTTTATTATTAGTGGGAATTATCATTCTTCGATTTTATTTACTCAGTTATATAATATATATATTAGTTTTAAAAACCACTTGGTTGTAGAGTTCGTTTTCAGAATAGCTGTACAGTTTATTACAGGCAATAAATACAACCTCTTGTAAAATTAAGTCACTTATGTAAGTTGTACACAACTTTATATTTTTTAAAAGATCTAAGGGTTCAATGTTAATCTACATTTTTTTATACATTATAATTTACAATTTAGAATTTTTTTATTTTTATTCCTTTTTATATTTGTGGGAAATATATATCAATAACTCGACAAGCTTAGAATTTTTTTTATAACAATTCCGATCAATAACTTAAAATTATTTTTTCATTATGGTTTCAAATGAGGAATTGAATTGATTTTCTGAGTTCGAGAAACAAGGGTTTGTGGGTTTAGGTTCTATTGCTACTTTGTTTTAGCCATATTTCTCCATAAAGAAAAAAAAAAAAAAAAAAAAAAAAAAAAAAAAAAAAAAGGACAAATGAGAGGAAACGATTAACCATGTATGAATAAAAAAAATAGATTAATTTAAGTAAGGAGTGCTTACTGAAATGATAGGAAGGTAGAATTATGGTAGTTTGGGCGCCATGGCAGCTCAGGGGATCCGTTCGGGTCTTGTAATCTGGACGCTGAGGGTCAAATACCGCCCAGGGTAAGCTTTTTGTATAAATAAAAGCTGATCCTGAGCTTTGAGTTTTTAGAATAGGGTGGTCACCTGTAGAAAGCCCCTCCCTCTATGACCCTAATTGGTTGAAAGAGAGGCGAACACTAAAACATCGTAGTTAATCCCTCTTAAGAGCTCAGATATAAACGCCTTCTAGAATTCTACGAAGAAATCTTACTGAAGCAGACTGTGAAATGTAGATTTGGTTCGTAACTCGTGATGGAAGGCAGGAAGTGATAAAAATAAGAGGTTACGGACGGAAAGAGCAGGTGACCACATGAAAGGGGCTGGTACCGCACGTGTAACATGAGGCAAAACCATAAAACCCAGCGGGAGTCGTGCGGTCTCCTCCCGCCACGTGAACCAAGAACCGCTCCTCATCTCAAGTACAAGCTTCGCAGAAATCCCCGCTTCCAGTAGTCAGCTTCCTGTTAGGCTAACCTCTAGAGCTTTCATCTCGATGTACCCCCACAACTTGTGAACTTCTTAGGGCTTCTGGTTAGGTTAATTGAACAAGACGTATCTTGTAGCGCAAGACAAAGGTACACCACTGTAGAGGGAGATATGCTGAAATACCCTTCAGCTTGTAAGTAGTTCATTTTTATTGCTGTGATGATTGCCTTTACCAAAGTTATACTTCAGAATCAATGAGTTAAAGGTAATTAAGTCGAATCAGGTCTCGCAATACAAAGAAAGTATTATACAGCACCGACCAATTGATTTGTTAACTGATGACGGAAGCAAATCAAGCTATTATTGCGTAGGCACCATAAAAACGTTTTAACAAAATTTAAAAATGAATGATGTCATCAAACCAAGTGATGGAAAAAAAATTTCTCCAAAAAGTCCGCCGTGTAGGATCTACATAAACTAAGCAGATTTCCAATGTTTTAGTAATGATGGAAAATATTTGAAGAATTATATTTTAATGAGTATATCATATTTTAATCATTAACTTATGAAAAAAGTTTAATTAAGACTCTTCAATGGGAGCTAAAGATACAACCTCTCTAGATATCATTTGTATCGGGAAATGAAAAGAGGAATTTTGAGACAGGCAAAATCTCTCACTATCCCAAGGTACATAGAATATAACTTTATTTTTCCTCGTTTTCAATTTGCTTGTTAAGTTAATAGTATTACTAAGCTAAATACTCGCAATTTAATGTTGTAAAAAATTTACATAGCAGGCTCCCGCGGGGAAAATGCAATTAAAAATATCTATTAATATCGTGCGGGATGTAAATAGAATTTGTAAGTAAATATTTCATTTCAATCTGATTTAGGTGTGTTTTCTTTTTAGGAAGAATTGGTCAGAGATTTGATCTTGGTATTTGAATAAAAAAATACTAATTTGCAAAAGAAAAAAAAGTCTATCTTACTGCCAACGTTTCGGCCTTATTTGGGTCAAAGAAGATTATTAAGGAAAAGAGTATCTTATTTTAGGTCAATTAAATCATGACCGGTGGTTTTATGATGACTGGAACGTTGTCCCTTGCTAACTCCTATTTTGAATCACTGTTGAATTTTGTATAATACACTTGATTCCTCCATAAATTTTCGTCAAAATGATGAAAAACAGTATATTATCGATTTAAATTTTGGCCAGGCCCGATATTAGGGGAGAGTGGGACCATGGAGCCGCATATTTACGAGAAACCCTTTCAAGCAGGGACACTATTTGGATTCAGGACACGGAAAGGCGCTCCCCACATACACTGCCTCCCTTTTCCAGCATTTTCCACGCGCTAGTATACGTACCAATACGACACTTCCCATATACAAAGCTTCCGGTAATTCAAAATGAGAAGAAGTGAAAGATAAAGTGAAGCGTGAATTGAACTGCAATTGAAGCTTCAATAAGAAACTGTATTACTATATTAGTTGATTTTTTTTTTTTTGGGTTTCGGTCAAGGTAGGACCGACCCCACCCAATCCCCCAAAAATCAACTCATGATCTCTACGGTCAAAAACTTTTCATTTGTATTACTATATATTTATGGTGAAAATACGAGACAAACTATGATATTTTTCCGACGGTACTTCCATAATTTCATAAAAGTGATAAATAAACCAGTTTTAAGAGTAGGTCTGCAGTACTTTCAAAATAGATAGCTTTTTCTCTGATGTTGCCAGATAAATTCAATCATTGCTAATGATACAATTGTAAATTGGAGGTGACTTTATAGGAAGAAAAATTTAAAATTTTTTACTATCGTTTTTGAGCTTATGAAAAAAATTGTAGAACAATTTAATATAATATAGCAGATGCAATTGCAATATCCTAATGTTTATTACCTGCAACAATACTAAGAACAATCGACACGAAGGAGGTCTCTAATTAATTAACTCTTTATTAAAAAAAAATTATTCTGTACATTTTCTATACACTGTCATTTTTTATGGGGTACATTGTTGTCCTTGCTCATCTATCCCGGGACGTAACCCGTCCTCAGAGAGGAGCCCAGGTTAACCCGCGATAGACTATCCGGCACCCATCTTCTCCTTATCCTAGAATAAGAAGGAGACTAGGCAGGGAGTCAAGGAGGGATTAAGGGGGGGGAGAAAAATGCTACTACATTCACTCCCTAGGTATTAAACTAAACTGGCTGGAGTAGGAGGTCCCTTGGCCATCTCCACTTGAGGCGTCGGGGAGGGTTGTCGAGATGAACGTGGGATGCCAGGGAGAGAACTAGAGGATTTGGATGTCCTTGGAGGTTTGTGTGGAACTTATCAAAACGAAGGAGGTCTAAGATAATTTAGTCAAAACTCTTATTTATTTTCAAATGGTTTCAAAATGGTCATTTCAATCTTTGATCATTAGTGCGAGAGAGATGTTTTAAAGAAGAAAGAAGATTCAATGGGGTCTACACGGAGATGGACGAAGAGAGAAGAGTCAGGAAGACCAGGTGACTGCCTCTTAAATAATAAATAAATGTTATTGATTTAGATTAATATTATAAGAAACTGCAAATTTTGTCAAATTACAAAAAAAAAATATTGCAGAGGAGCTGCGTAATCTAACCACATTTCCAAAGTTCAATTAAAAATGTATTTAGCGTAAGAGCTTATTGAGCACTTAGCTCTGTACTGGCAGGGAGGGTAGATTGGGTGAATTGTAATTACATTTGTAAATTTCTTCCATAACAAGAGCTTTTCGTAAAAAATTGGAAGATAAACTTTTCGAAAATTGTTGTAGAAGACAAACGTTTCAAAATTACATTTTACGCCAATCATACTCAATCACTATTTTCAATTACTCATGCATAACAACGAATGCTATAAATTAAAGCCCCTTTTTAAACCCCTTCTTTCTTCTCCTCATTAGGTTTCTACCAAAAATTAACTTTTTCAAAGAATTGTAATAAAAAGCCTAAATAAAGAATTATATTTCTACATTTAAAAATAAGAAGTCCTGCCTAACTCACGAAATTAAATCTTAAATAAATGTATTATAAAACATTCGTTTTTAATGTTCTAAAATATAAATGTTATAAAATATAATTTTAATCTTAATTTTGTTATATCAATACTTTGGTTATCTAACGCTAAGAATAACGAAAATTTTAAAATGGAGAGTTTTTTTAAAATGGAGGGTTAGGTCAAGGTAGATTACCGTTATGTCAATCTACCTTGACAGAATATAATAAAAATATTAAAATTTTAAAAAATTTTAGTGCAAGGGAACAGAATAAAAAATCTAACTGTCCCAGCCAGGACACGAACCTGAATCTCCTGCTTTCCGGGCCGATGAGTTTTCCATTTCCCGAGACAAGTCTGATAAGTTATTAAATTCCCCACACTAGTGGCTAGTGTCCTGGCTGGGACAGTCAGATATTTTTATTCTGTTCCCTTGCACTTTATTGTTAAAATTTACGTGGGATTAAATACTATAAAACATTTTTTATTTTTTTATTTTAAATTTTAGTCATTCGAAACAGACACCCTACTCCATTTCACCTAGTCTAATTTCAGCCAACGAAGTATTAAAAAGGTTTCTAAAATGGAGCTAAAATACTGANTATATATATATCATTAGGATCTCTAAAGATTTTTCAAAAGTAGCGTCATTGTACCAAGGTGAATGTACAGTGGTTGATTTCCTGTGGGAAATATGGATAAAAAGTTAGAAAAACAACATATAAATTCTACTGCTAACAAGGGGTTGTAGAGGGCAGAACGCAAGCTGGAATACACAAATTGAGCTTAGGGAATACAACAGGGGGGGTGAATGCTGTTCCGACAGGACGCTAATTGAAAACGCCACCTGTCAGATCTGTCAGATACGAGGCTTTCAATACCTTGGATCTGGCTACACGTGACGGACACAACTTTCAACAGCGCGAACGACCATCTGAAGGATTGGAAAACTGTCTACGTACACGGTCAACCGTATGTGAGATAGTCTTCTGAAATCGTGAAGTGATGTTGACTTGTACTTGCTACATCCCTGGAGGTAATATCAAAGCTCACACGTCCAGAGACTCAAATCTCTTGATCTCAGCGACGCAAGTCTATCATATGGGGACAAAAAGCTGCAAATTTTATCCAGTAATTTATTTTCTTAGACATATCGAAAATACAGTTTAGTATAGATTTCTAAATTATTGTTAATTTAAATAATTTAACAAATAACTGTAACTATTGAAGCAATAAATAATATTATTATTCTCTTGGTGAGATATACTATACCTGCAACATATCCCTTAACCTAATTCCTTTTTTCGTATCCCTTTTCTAATAAGAGGATCATCATCAAAATTTCATATAGGAATATACAATGCAATTTTTTTTTTTAAATACTGAACCCATTAAAATTTTCTTAATTAAGTTCGCTTCTAGAAACATAAATTATGCCATTAAAGAGTTACTAAAGAAGTTCCATAAAGGAGCATGGCATTAAGTACAAATTTTGAAATAATTATACATAATTTTACTGCTGTGGATTAGCTATGACTGAATGCAACTAAGACAAAGGAATTCAAATGATCTCAACAAAACAAATCTCTTTTTTGCAAGAGAACAAAAATGCGAAGTTCAACGCGTTATGTCATAATGGCACCAACTCCAGGTCGATAGGCGAATCCATTTGTTTGTCTTCCAGAGAAGTTTCAAAATATTAACGCTTAATTCCTAATCCATGGCGAATCAGACACATCTTTCGGAAAAAATAAAAAAATTAATTAATTTCGATTCAGCTGCTTCAGGAAAATATTTTAAACATGTAGGGCGGGCAGACAAATTTTTTTATTAGATTTTGGAATTTACGATCTTGAAATAAGGAACATCAAATTTTAACATAGCGGAGGAGCTATTTTTCATTTTTATTTTATTTTATTTTTTCAGGCTGATAACAATAATTTATTTTCTTAATAAAATAAAATAACAATTTTTAGTGCAAGGGAACAGAATAAAAAATCTAACTGTCCCAGCCAGGACTCGAACCTAATCTTCTGCTATCCGGGCCGGTGCATTTACCATTTATGCTACCAGGACAAGTCTGATAAATGGTAAATGCATCCAGGTTCGAGTCCTGGCTGGGACAGTTAGATTTTTTATTCTGTTCCCTAAATTGTTAAAATTTATGTGGGATTTAATACCACAAAAAAAAATTTATAAAATAAAATAAGTCCGTCACGCTAGGTTTGCTTAAACTATGCAAATTTCTCAATTGATGAATAATTGTATTCGTACTTTTTATGTCATATAATCCTCCAAATTTATACAGTATTTCTTTTGTAAAAAAAAAATCTGTTCTGAGTTTCATTGCTATTCAAATACGTTTCGGCCTGAATTTCAAGCCTTCATCCGAGCTGAATATGAAAAAGAAACATACAAAAATAATATAAAAACATATCTGTAAGTCATAATCTATCAAAGAATAATTAAATGATAATAAAAAAATCTATCTTCATAAAACTTGAAGATCAACGAATTTACCTTCTTTATTACTCTTATATGACATTTCAGGTGATCCGTTCCTTTAGCCCAATTAAACTCAGCCTTTCTTTTAGGATTTAAAAGTGATACGGTAAACTTCGTTAAGAAAAAAACACCTAATTCTGGCTCTTAGACCGTTAATTAAAATTTAGGATTCAATTAAATCCCAACTCATACTTGTTAAATAGAACTTGTATCACTTAAAATAATCATTCCATCAAGAAACAATTCTGATTCGAACAATTCGATTTTATTGCTTGAAACTCAATTTACTAAAAAAAAAATATAATAATTTAATTTTTCTTACCTTTTATATTGAATCAGGTTATCTTTGCTGTTATGTTTATTTATGCTGATAACTGAAAAAGAAAATTCTTATCAAAACAAGTAACAATACTATTTTAATAAATTTTACAGCAGACTAGTCTGAACTTTATTTCTCCTTAAAGAGATATTTGCATTCAGAAATAAGAAAATGGATTACAGATAAATTCTTTTGCAAAAATTTGACAATTGTGTAAAGTTAAAAAACAATTCTGCATATTTCATTACTTGATTCTTGAACTTTAAAATACAAATGGGATTTTTTTTTTACCTTTGGAAAGCAATTTTAAAAAATCATGTGCATGTTACCTAAATTGTCCTCTATGAATGGATACATAATTCTATGCTTGTGAGTATCAAGACAATATATTATGAACAAGAGTTAGTTGAACCGATAAAAGATTTGATGAGTTGACGACGATATGTTTCAATCTTACTGTCCTATTCAAGAGGTTTATGTCAATATACTGCAAAATTTTACTTTTAATTATTTTTTCTACACTTGAGATGTTCTAACAAACTAATTTAAGGTGCCTATACTACTTTTTAGGCAACCCTAATTACTTACATATCGTTCTACCTTTTAAAAATAAAAAAAATTTCTATTCAACTTATTTGATTTTAAATATAAATTTTGAATAAATACCTTAATATATTTCTTTTTTAAACTTATATACGACTAATATTTAAAATTTTCTCTAATGTTTAAAGTTTTTAATTTGTATTTAAATCAGTTATAAAATCTTGTTTATATTTTTAATGTCCAGTTTTGTTTATTTTAGTGTTATTTTCTATTATAAATGAGTTTCCTTTATTTTTCTTTTAAAAGTCTTTCTTTCTTCTTTATTTTGTCTAAATTAAATTGATGTTTCAATAATTAGCTTGTTTTTGAGAATGATTTTGTATTTGGCAATTATTATCAATATTTTTTGGATATTGTTTAATTCTTTTTTTGTCTAATAATATGTCTTTTTATACTCATTGCATACAATTAAGTAGATGTTATATTTACTTTCCATTTTATTCTGTATGTATTTTAGTTGGCTGTAATATCATTCTATTTTATTATTATACAATTGTTCTAAATTATCCACATAACTGTCTCATTTTATTTTATACATTGGGCTAATATTTGAAGTTCCTTGTTCCTTCCTTAATACTCGTAACATTTTGCTGTAATTATGAATCTGAATGTGATTATGGTATAATTGTGTGTGATTTATAAGGTTTTTATTATTTTTAATATAAAATGGTCTAATGTTAGTTACTAAAACTAAGTAAGTTGTCCGTCTACTGATGTATTTGATCTATGTTTTATAATGTTATCTCTATCTCATTTATACTATCTTCATTATGGGTCAGTTCACATTTCCATAGAAAATATGATAAAAGATAAGATTTGTCTGCCAAAACTTCTGAATATTTTATTTTTAATAAAATAATTT
>KZ807369.1:342639-363401 GCA_000696205.2 Oncopeltus fasciatus | reverse complement strand
AGATATCTAACCAGTAAGATATATATACATATAAATAGCTCAAAAATAAATTTAAAAAATGTGGAGTAATATCTAACTTAGTTCTGCAAGACCTCCGGGCTAAAAAAATAAAAAAGTATGGAAAATCTTATTTTATGCACTTAAATCTCAACCATAGAAAAATTGGGTGAATTGTGTTATGACATATATGTCCTAGATTGGCACAAGAACTTATAATTCTTGTAAACATGTTCTACTATAATGTTTTTGAACATAAGTTTTGTTAGAGAAAAAGAGACATAACTAATTAACCTCCTCTTCCTTTTAGAAATGAAAAATTCATCAATTTCATCAATATTGCACGCTAAAATTTTTATAATTTGAGAGACCTCTATGTTATATGTGATCTAAGTTTAATTTAGCTTTTAAAGAGCTGCCATCTGAACCCATTACAAGTCCTTCTTTTTGCTCATTGAACTTATTTATGTATTGTAAGAATAAATCGGAACAGATCATCTTTATGGGATTTCAGGCATAAAGAAAGTGTGTGTGTAATTTAGAATGGACCAAATTTTTAGCTTCACCGATGTGGGTTCGATGAAAATCTGTAAAATATTTTCAGTAGTCGCTTTATGGTACCAATCTAGCTCGAAATCTGATTAAAAAAAAAACAAAAAACAACACCGACATAGAATGGCTGTCCTGTAGCGCCTAGTTAGTATAATGATAATGTGGTAGGGGCTATATAGAGATTTATTTTAATTGACAGCTGGTCAGGTCATGAAAAATGTCAGAAGGGAAAGCTGTCAGTTTTGGCGGGAAGAAGCTATCAAGCAGATACTGGAGGCGGTGCTTGACCTGTGACAGGGCCCGCCTTGTTATCTGTGCGTCCGATACTGGCTTCCCTCGCCCGACTCCATCTCTGTATGGAAAGAGAGTGGCTGTATATTTGTAATCATCACTCATCAGGCAATTGGAAATATATTCCCCAACAGAGGATAATAGCAGAATATCAGTGGAATTTCGTAGTATGTGAGACCTAACAAATAACAAGCAGGAATTTCAATAATGTCAGCTCGTAGCTGGTTTTAATTTATGGAATAATTGACAGCAAAATTTGAAGTAGACTTACTCCAAGAATATGGCAGTCAACTTTGCACTTAACACAATCAATTTTACAGTTGTATTTTGCCTTTTCATCAAACTCATTACAATGAGCTGAAACTATGACAAATGTTTCACTTTAAAAAAAATTTGATACGCACAATCAAATTAAATTTCGATCGTAATTTAAGGCTTTAATGTAATGATATTAAAATTTAAAATGCTAATTACGTTTCCTTATTTGAAATGCCTTAAACTAATATTACAGATACATTTAAATAACTTCAATACAGTTATTAAGTGATGAGAAAAAGAACATACATTTTTGTAGCGAAAAAAAGGTTTTGGGGTTTAATATGGTAAATTACTTTGAAAATTGTATTTTATGAGTGTTGCTCACACAAGCGCTGCAATCTCAAATTTTTCATAGCAAAATTTTTTTGTTAAGTTTAAGGTGAGCAAAACATAAAATAGTTTTAAAAATTTTTCATTGATCGCTGTACCATTTTTACATTAGTATAAGACGGTGTAAGACACATGTGTCATTTTAGTTCAATTTTTCTTTTTATCAGAGAAAATATAACATTCCAACAACTACAATATAAAAAATCTATGGTTAAAAGTCAACCAATCTATAAAAAATTAAAAGTTAGGTTTTGTTATTTAATAGTTAAGGAAAAACCCAATTCCAAAAAGTTCAGTCACAAAGATAAATATTCTCTTCCATTCATTTCTACAAAATCCACAATGAGAGAAATATGGGTACTAAAGTTATTCATAAATGATGTGTTTATAAATTTAGCGAGTTATTTTATTTTTATTTTTTTTTTATTACCTCACTTATGAAATAAGCAGTTTGAAACTTATGAAAACTTAAAAAGAATTCATTTTGCATTGACTAAATCTTAGTACGAAATATTTTATCTGTTCTCCAAACAAACTTCAAAAACAAACTTCCAAACAAAATGTTTGATCTGCAGGAATATTTGCGAATCTAGTTTAAAAGGACAGAAGCAAATCAGGAGTAACCAAAACGGCAAGCACAATAAAGCCATCAAGGAAAATAAATATTCTATTCTATAAGTTTAAAAAGTCAACCTTTTTTCGGTATCTTGTGTTATACTAACAATCCTGGGACTTGTTCCAACCCATGGAACTAATAGCCAGTTTCAAACCTGTTTAAGACCGTTCCGTTTAATAATTATTAAATGTTTTTTTGACATCTTGGAACTGTAAAGACTCCCAACAACATATTTAACAATCAACCTCTCTCAGATTTAGTCTTTTAAACTTGTATTCTGAGTTTAGGAAAGTTGAACTCAAAGGCAGAACATTCGTAGCATGTACGTATTTTATGAAATAGTAATAAATGTGTTCAAGATGTATTGTTGGTTCAAAGGCATGAAAACACAGCTATTTTGCAAAAATCCCTTTGTATTTATGTTCTGAATTATTAGCTCGAATCTTAAAAGAATATGTATTTTTTTTTTCTCAACGAGTAGGGTCCTCAAACACTCAGACAGTAGTTAACTATTTAAGTCAATAGAGTCACGGCCGCTCTGGCCATTGTAGCTGGTCAGTAAAGTCAGCAGCATTCTGGTTAGACCCAGTATCATTTCATTTGTGGGTCGGACACTAACACATTAACGGCCGCCGATACGCACAAATAAGATTGGATTGGGTTGGCTGAATCTAACACATAAATTTCCATATTAATGTCGCCTATAATTTAGAAAAAAAGATCGAGCGATGGACTAGAAAATCGTATAGATCAAATATCCTTTAAACATTTAATTTGCACCACACGCGTCATGAAGATCAGCGATAGATATCTAACCAGTAAGATAGAATGACAGATAAAGTAACAATACACCAGTGATTAGTGATTTTTAGTTATTTAATAACATTTCAGAGATTCGTGAATCAATTAAAAGCATGTTTCACTTGGTAATTGTTAATATTTTAATAACCACTCTTCAGATAAAACTGATAAAATTGGTCATACCTCTTGCTTTTAAGATCAGCAATCACAAAGAATCGTAAAAGTTAGGTGTTAAATCACCTTCTCAGAGTAAACGATTTTTTTTTTTTTTTTTAATGTTAGCCTCCCTTTCAATCACTAAAAGTTTTGGAGGGAGAGGGAGAGGCTATCTATAGGTTGCCCATTCTAAACAGCCATGGTACAGGACAAGCTTTTATTTTATTAATAAAAGATTCCCCTGGACGGGATTTGAACCCGCAGCGTTCATCTTGCAAGACACGAACGGATCCTCAGAGCCACCCTGGCACCCCGAGGTAAAACGATTGGAGATTAGAATCGTTCACTATTTGTCTGTCTTAAGAAGGCTTCAACATACCTGCGTCAAAGAGTATGCCAAAATGTTTACGGTATTAAAAAAAAAAAAAAATCAGAATCTCGAAACCTAAAACTTTCATTCCGTATATAATGAAAAAGTGAAAAAATTACTTGAGTGGTTAAACTAGATTGAAAGTTTATCAGAATTTCTGACATTGATTCCACTGTTGTTATTTTCAATCAACTAATTTTGCTAAAGAGCAACAAAAACAATTGAAATAATGATCAATACAATCGATACAACGAAAACAAAGCCTATACTAATATGCCGAAAATGGTTATATATTACCATAACCCGCACATACCTACGGGTAAAAGGGTCGCTATAGGTGGTGTACCAATTACACTCACACCACCATAGCACACGGGCTGCTATTTCATAGTAAATTTTGTATATTTCACTGTTACTAATAAACGAGGCAGAAGTAAAAAATATATTCCTTTTGGGTGTCAAATTCGTATTTATAACACTGATTTGTATCAATATAATTTTTCACTACAGTCTAAAGATGCCAAGACACAATTTAAAATTTTTCTTCGATTTTTTACTTATTTTTACGTTGGGAAAGCTAAAATTGGGGTCCATGTATATTATTTTATTTGTCTTTTAGCGCTTAGCATTCGTTTTTTTTTTACACATATTAAAGAAGATATTTAAGACGGCTGAGCACCCTGACTAGCTTTTAAGATCAAATTAGGCAAGACATTTACTTTACGTTTATCTGTAATGAAATATGGGATATCTGTTTCATTCATTTCGTGTGCTAGGATTTTTAAAACTAACGTACAGGGGACTGTGTAGAGGTGCATCTTCCCCCTGTAGTGCCAGGAAAAGAAGGTAGCTTTTTAAATAGCCGCTGGGACGGGGCTCGACTAAAAATAGTGCAACCCAGCCATGTAAGAAAGAACCTCCAGGGAAAGAATGCAGTTGTTCCGAGAAGGGGAGGGTCTTACGTGCAGCGGCATTGGCTGGAGGGCACAAAGCATCCAGGAGCTGGAAAAGGCACTCCAGGTAATTAACCTGTACGCCATGCGATGAGTCGACCAGATGCAACTCTAGGGAGGAATAGCTATTTAGTGCTCTGTCGCAGTCAGTTATCAATGTGCTGGCATGAGAGGAAGTCTAGAAAAGCCTTCATTCACATGTAGACCCAAAGATGTCCACATTCATTCTCCATATTCTCAAGATGTCCACATTCTCACTCTAGCCCGTACATTCGACTACAATAATCATTTTTGCGAAGAGACCTTTCGGATCCCCTGAAAAATAAATTTTTGCGAGAGAGAACGATTAACTACATCATAAGCGGCCATCCTGAAGCCATCTTACAGATCAAGTAAAGTTTGAGGTAAAAACCCATTCTAAAGAGTCCAAATTAATCAAATGCTGTTAAAAAAACGTTTCCAATCCTGTGGAAAATATATTGTAACCCGAATTTCATTCCGCAAATATAAATTACGAAAATTAAAAAATTTTAATAAATTTTACGAACGATGACAATTGGAAAACAATCTCTGAGGTTCAAATGAGGGTTTCTAGCTAAGGTGTGGCAAAAAGAAATAAGACCGTAGACAAACGCACACACATACAGAGAGAGAGAGACAGAGAGAAAGAGAGACAGAGAGAGAGAGAGAGAGAGAGAGAGAGAGAGAGAGAGAGAGAGAGAGAGAGAGAGAGTGACGGCACACACTCACAAATGAGCTCAAGCAGGAGATGGTTTGCAGAAACCAATGAAGACGGAGAATAGAAGGTATGAGGTACACAATTATATATTCAAAATATATGAATATATGTATGGTTGTATTTATATATCCTCTGGCTTATCATAAAACTACTTTCAGAAGAATCTCATTTTAAAATATAATTTAAAAAAATTTTCAAAAGAAATATTTGTACTCGTACAAAACACAGAGAGATTTTTTTTTCTACTTCCAATTTAGACTAATTTTAGAGTTAAGAAGAAATGAATTTAGCATAAGGTAGAAAATGTGCACAAATGACCAAAATATATTCGATACTTGTGTTGAATGAATTTATTTTTAGCTAAAATCGTAGAAATGGGAGAATACAGAGAGAAAAGTAAATAATCGTCATTATAATCTGACATACAAATAAACTTATTATTTTACGAAAAACATGTATAGAGCCCTAAAAGCGAAATAATTAATTTTAATGGTAATACATCTATAAATTCGTAATTAGTCACCAATTTAAAATTCTCTTGACAGAATCTAGTAATATTTGAGTATCAAACTTCAATACAAAATGCATTACACACTCATTAGTAATGTTCTTCAGAGATGCGCATATAAATAAATAAACTAGCACATGTTCACTAAGAGGAAACAGATGCATATCAAAGAGGCAGAAAGGACAGAGTTAATGAAGCCATAACAAACACTGAAAGCAATTTAAAGTTTGAAAATCAGCTTACATTTGCATCGCTCACTTTGTGCGGGTTCGGAAAACTCCTCGAAGCACTCGTGGACAGGGAAATTCAAACGTAACTTGGGTCAGTATCGTTCCAGTGAGGTACTCACTATTCCGCCTCACGGGAGTCTATCTAACTGACGTCACAGAACTGTTTCAATATCTTTAGTAATAACTGACAGACGTAATCGAGTGAAAATTAAAGTAAAATATTAAAACAAGAGGAGGTTAGAAAAAAGTTCATCAGGAGTACAAAAATTAAACCATGTCCAAATCCTTCCTGAGAAAACAATTTATGCACTTAACGTTTTTTTTTTCTATTCCATTTTCTAAAACTGCTTGTCATAAAAGAGCAATACTAAAATTGATTCGATGGTTTACAATTTCAGAACAGTATTTAGTTTATTATCGAAGAAAATACACTTCCAATGCATCCTCTTTGCCTCTGATTCCTGCTTACCCATCTTTTGTTTTCAACGACTATAGAAATTTTGTGTTGTTTTGTTTTTAAAAGAATCTCATTTTCAATTGAAGTGAAGTGAAACCTTTGTGATTTACATTAAAAATCTAATTTTCTTCAGAGCAGGTTTTCGAATTTTCCCCCTGAAGTACAACACATGTAAGTAAAATTGTATTTAATATTTTTTTAATGGTTATTTAGCAAAATCAGACGAGTGAATGTATATATAATAGCCTTAAATTGGAATACAAAGTACTGTGAGACGTAATTGTCTTTTTGAACGGAAGAAAATACAACAGATAAAATAATTCAGGTAAAAACTTCGTAATCAGAAAAATCCAATCGTCAAAAGTGGAAGTTTATTAACCCAAAAAAAGGTATAAATTTTTCTAAGCTCTTACATCAACTATTTCCAGTTAAGCTTGGTTTATATTAGAATCTGAGGGATCGAATAGGGGTGTTTTACTTGGAATGTAAAGTTTTGTTAAAACAACACAATTGTTTGGGGTACAAATTATTCCTTAAACTCATTGGTTTTTCAGACTTGAGAATGAAATAAATATTTTATTTTAAACTATTTTTTAAAATGTATACCACTGTATTGCTTTAATTTCTGTTCAATCAGTCTGTTGGGGGGAAAAGGCTATCTTGAGGTAGCCAATCATTTTCAAATGCTGTCCTAACAGAACTATTTTCGGAGCTAACAAAAACTATTTTGCCCTAATCACATAAAACCAAACCAGGACAGTACTCGAAGTCTTAATGGCAGGCATGAAAGGTCCATTCGCTAACCTGACGTCCCCTATCTATTAAAAATCTTATGACAGTGAGAGAAAAAAACAAACATATTTTAAGCCGCTCCTAGCCGAAGAAGTTTTAGTTCTTAGATTGCATTCACTAGTTTATATTTTAAACTATTAATTATTATTGATTAAGCTTTCTTTATTATTTTTTCTTAATTATAATTTATATCATTTAGTAATTTGTATAAGCACAGAAGTGCTCTGCATGTAATTAAATGGTGATTTTAAAGGACATACATCGCATATTAACTCCCTTCAGCCTAGCTATATAAAAATGTTCTAAAATCTGTAAAGGAATATCAAGGCAGTCATATTGGCTAAAGTCATAAAAGACATATGTATCAAATCTTAAACTGTTATGCTTTTTACTGAAATTATGTTTAAAATTGAATAAAACACTTCCATTAAAACAAAGGATATTACTCTGAGATGATTTTAATTGGGGTTCGGTCAAGGTAGATTTTTGGATCTACCCCAACTAAAACCCCAACTAAAATCATTTTAGAATAATATCTACGGTCAAAAAAACTCTTCTTTTGAACATACAAAAGGATATTACTATTTCTCAAATGTATAATTGTCATAACCAAATGAGAAATGAGAAACATCCCTTTGAAAAATAGAAAATAAAGAAATCTAGGCGATTGATTGATTTAACCCAAATTTGTTCACTTAAGAAACGCTACACAGGGGAACCTCCAGAATTGTTTTTGAACGTCTACGGTCTTTCAAAGCACGAGGATGCTCCTAGCGGCCTTCTCATGAATATGTTTTATCCCAAAGGGTGAGAAAAAAAAAATAAAATAAAAAAACCCAAGCTAGAGCCAGTTATAGATAGTCAGGACCACATCGCACAGGTCTCTGTTGAATATTTCGAGACAACTTGTATTACTAAAAACTGCCAAATGAATTTATTTTGTAGCTTTTTTTTCCTTTGTTGTGCAAGTGTTCAATTACTATCTAAGAATAAACAGAAAAACCATACATGAATAATTGGGGATTTACGGCGCTCAACTGCTGAGGTTATCAGCGCATACATAAATAATGACAAAAGTGTTTATCTACGCGTATCATCATTGGATTATAATGGGGCACGACCATTAACACAAAATTCAGGTAAATTTCGATAAAAATATGGTCTTTGTACATAACATATAATTTTTTTTTAAACATGAACTGATTTGAATGTGTGTGTGTGTGTGTGTATGAGTGTATGAATTTATATTAATGAATTTATATTATATTATATTAATTTATTACTTGTTTGCTTCAAGCAGACTTCACTTAAGAAGATATTACATTGCATTACTATGAGACGAAACAAATTTTCAAAACATGTGGTTTAAGATGTGCTCTAAAACTGTGAGATTCTCTGTGTCTATGTATTTAGAGTCGGTGTGTAAAATAAATAAAATAAAATAAACGGCGAAGAAAACTCATTCGACTGCAAGAGAGTAAAGGCGACAGGGCGAACGCGCCTCCAGCTCAAAATGAAAAAGTGGCACCGGTTGCTGATGGATCGAGCCATTAGCAAATCGAAAAGAAGTCTCCATCCTTCACTAAACAAGGGGAATTTTCATCAGAGCCCCACTGAAAAGGCTCTATAAAGTTGGCCGGAGGAGGTGTAACTTTATGACGAGGGCTTGCCTGTGGTTTTTCATTAAGGGAAGAAGTTTGACGGGAAGCGGTGGAAGAACGCCGCGGAGTCACGGCGTCCCCTGCTGCTCTTTAGAGCGTGACGCCATTGATAAAACAGCTGCTCCGACATCCACACAAAAATCTACGTATCCTCCAAGCAGGAGTTCCCGAAGAACCTCGCAAAGTCCTGGGCTCTTTTGTCTTTATACTCTGTGTCTCATACAAAATATTCATTGAAGAACTAAATTAACCATGTCCATCTTCATAACCCTCCATGAAAGACGAAAAGTTAAGCAAGGGTTTCAGTGACTAATGTCAACATCCATGTAAAACCCTTCTTATAAGGGTTGTCATAGAGGCCAATTATTTTAAAGATAAAATTCTGAACTGTAATTTTATATAAAACCAGCAGTGTTTGTAAACGATTTCAGATAAATAATTGTATTTCCTTCTTTTCTCACCTCAAAAGTGTAAAAATTGTACGGTAAAATTCTGTTTTGATCTATATCGCATTGGTCTCCACTTCGAAATTAATTTTTTTATTTGAACCCATTTTTAGTAATTCCCCGCCAATGTCAAACACACAGGATGCCAAAATGACTACATCCAACGTCTAATGTTAGTCATGAGGAGACATTCCCCACATAAACATCCACATAGGAAAGACTTTATCTGTTTAGTTTGTTAAATGACCATAAATTTGTATTAAAATACAATAGGGCAATAAGGCCTGTTTCGAATAAGAAAGTTTTTCAGTTTATCAATCACTAGGTCACCAACGAAGAAAAGAAATCATTTGAATGAGTTGTTTGTTTAAGGAAGGATCTATGAAATATTCTTTGAGCCAAAACAAATCACCACAATGCAGAGTTCATGCAAACCAAAATAAAATCTGTGATAGTTATGTAAAAATTGCATATTCTTAGATATAATGCTATGGTAGCCCAGTGTCTCGGCAAAGACGTGGAGATCAATTTAGTTCTGACAAGCAACGCGCTGAGGTTTCAAATCGTCCCAAGCTATCGTGACAGCTTTCATTAAGACATAAAGTCTTTCCCATTGCCGTGGGCGTTTAGAATTGTGTGATCTCCTCCCTCTATGATTCTAAGTGGCTGAATGGGAGGCTGAAAAAAACAGAGCACAGTAAGCAGTAGTAGCAGAGGTAGCTCTCTTGCTATATGTATACATATTCTGTTTACGTATTCTGAATTTTTATAAATAATTTCTGCGATTTTCGTACTTGAATATCTCGGAGGGGGAACCCCAACTGTTCCCTCAAGTAAAAAAAAATTGGGTTGGAAGGAAAGATCACTGGAAATTAAATGTATGTGTAATATAACTTAAGCTATCAATTCTCTAAGAATTTCCTGCTCAAAACTCACCTTAAACAAGTGCACTTCTTCATAGAGGTGTGAAATATAACGATAACCATCAACTACCTATATGCTTTTCTTGTTTTATATTCATTTTAAATGAGTGCAAGTCTTCATAGATCTATGGAATATAATGAAGGCAGTGTATTTCCTTTAAGTTTTTCTTCGGCTGCTCTTATAAAGGAGAAACAGACTTATTCTTCTAAGAATTGTCAAAAGGACTACATGATATTTACGTCACGAAAAGGATAGGATTCATCTGTTTAGTTTATTAAAGGACCATAAATTTGTATTAAAATACAATAGGAAAATAAGGCCTATTGAGAGTAAGGAAGTTTTTCAATTACCATAAGAGCAGCCCAGAAACAATTAATATATCTATTTTGTTTTTACGAGTTTCTGCTTTCAAGCCAGTTATTTATTTTATGCATGTTGAAGGTGAAATGCAAAGTAAAAATGAACATGAAATAAAATTACATAAAAAACTGTTAACAAATGTAGCTGGAAAAGGACCAGATTCATATTCAAAGTCTCGACGCTAAGGCGTGAACTTGAAACTAAAAAATTCTGGATGAAGCAGGACTCATTGTAAAACTTTAGCCCTTATGACAGCTTAATAGTTTACACTCTGACTTATCTACAGCTCTTTCATGAAGATATAGAAAAATCTGATAACTGTGTTTCAGCGTACATTGTAAGCCATCATCAGGGCTATCATGAAGGCGAGAGGGGACGTCACATCACCTGGATCTCATCTTCATGACACAGTCACCTCCCCTTCATGATAGCCCTGAAGATGGCTAACAATGTAAGTCGAAACTTGGCAGATAACTAAAAAGTAAATATTTTTTAAATTGTATTTTTTGAATCTACCTTGACCGAACACAAACAAAAAAACATCTAATAATAATATATAAGGTAAAAAAAAAATCTCCATTTGAACTAATTTCAGGAAGAGCACCAAATCTATTCAGACAAACTTTTATATATTGTGTTTATATAAACTATAGATTACATTTTCGTTAGACGAACTTGACTAAGGAAATCCGTAGCTACCAGCAAGCCGCATTTTCATCCCCGCAGGCGAATTATGAGAGCAGTATTTCCTAAGGGTTGAAGACGGAGAGAGAGCGGGGGTGGGTCTCTATGGCAACCACTCCAGCTGTCCCACCACTCCCTTTAATATTAATCCAGTAATTAGCGGGACTTGCCGCAGACAGCGCTGCCTCCCGTGGAGCACGGATTGTCAGATACATTTTTTAGGGGTGGAGGGGGGTCTCTGTGGCCCGCTCTCGTAACTCGCTGGTCTCCCGCAGTAAACTGTCCCAACGCCCGCTTCGCTATGTAAATGAATCGCCCCCAAAAACGGGAGTGACACCATGTGAAAGTGCTCACGCATAATTTATATCTACCTGGATCATGAAATGTAAGCGAATGGGCCTGAAGGGTTGTGTAGGACAACGAAATTTCTTGTTGAGAGAACACTTCGAAGCGTCACTAATTTCCTCTAACCCTCTTACTTATTAAAATTTATTGGACGGTCTAAGTGCTAATAAATAATTCAATGAACATATTCAGGGAAAATATAATTAACATAAAAAATTTATTAAAAATTTAAACCGATACTAATTTGCTTAAATTCATTATTTTTAGAAAATTCGTCATGCAGGAGCTGTGTAAACTAAGCAGAATTCTTATTTTGAAATAATAAAAAATATCTTAATTGTTATTTCGAGCTAGCGAAGACAATAAGAGTAAAACTCATTGTTTAGACAAGACCACGGATGGGAAGACACTCAAGCTAGTTACATACTTAAAATATTCTTATAAATACGAGCTTCTTAAAAAATTTTTTATGAAAGATAAATAGCAAAGTAGCAGTTGTAAATGTTAAACCCTGAAATGTTTGTTATAAGACTCATAATAAAGTAGGTAATAACCGAAAGAAAAATTTTGCTGGCAGTAATAGATGACTGAAAATTAATCAAAATGGACTACGGAAAATTAGGTCTGGAAATGGATTATAGAGTCGGCGCCTGATACATAATGATTTATGAATTATATATAAACATATATAAAAATATTGAAAAAAAAATACCTGTTGAAATTTAAAAAAATGTTTTCAAAAAAATGTAAACGAAATTTGTCTTATAGCTTTCAAATAAAAAATGAAAGACTAAGTTCGTTAAATAACAAAATTGGGCCATTTTGACTGAGGTGCCTGAAATTTCAAGTTCGAGATAATGCGAGCTTTCTGCTTAAGTAGATGAAACCCAAGTCATTGGTTAAAAAAAAAACAGAGTTACACAGCGAAATTGGACAATAAGAAGAGGCGGTTTACAAGAAGCACAAATCCTAATTTAATGTAATAAAAGGCAATGTTGTTAGATGATTAGGTCTACCAAAAGGTAGATCCAAAAAAAAAATTTAACGAAAGTATATTTTTTAAAAAGATTATCTGCCAACGTTTCGGCTTACATTGTAAGCCATCTTCAGGGCTGCCTAACATGAAGACGAGAGAGGACGTTCTTTCCCTAAGTTCACATTTCCATGACTGGAACTCTCTTTTTGAACATACAACATAACTCAGTCAGTCATGGAAATGTGAATTTAGGGATAGGACGTCTTCTCTCGTCTTCATCATAGGCAGCCCTCAAGATGGCTTACAATGTAAGACGAAACGTTAGCAGATAATCCTTTATTAAAAAATACATTTTTTAAATTTGTGTTTTTTGGATCTACCTTGATCGAACCCCAACTAAAATCATCTAATAATAATATCTACGGTCAAAAAACTCTCCATTTGAAGACAATGTTGGTTGTTGTTTTTAGTGTACATTTTCAAGTATCTTTTAATAGTAAGAAATTAAATCATCAAATATATGGGAGGATTAGTTACTTATTTAATTGTGGCCTGGTGGGGAGATCTGTGGAAATCTCCAACTAAATCATCACAAGAAAAGAATGGGACACACAATAACGGGAGAGTTGTGGGATGCTGAGGACTGCCTTCTGAGAAAGAATCGAGATGGCACAGCTGATAAGGTCAGCGAAACCCTTCGAGTATGACCAAGTAGACTTCAATTCATCGCAACTTGCTGATAATGTATAAATGGTAAAAAAAATAAATAAATTTTCTTTGATTTCCTTAAAAGCATCAAAAGATTGTTTTTGTTTTTTTAATTATTATCATATTTTTTTACGAAATATATATAGATTGTATTAAAAGAAGATTGTCGGGAACTCGGTCATGGTAGTTACTTCTATTACTAGAAGTTACTATTTAGGTTACAAATTAGTTTTTAATTTTTCAACTACCATGACCGATGGTCATAACATTAACATGTTGATTGTTACATATTTGTTAGCTCAATTGTTAAGAATAACGCAATTTGTCGGATGGAAAAACCTGATATGCCAAAATAAGAGCAAACCATGTGCGTAACATTTTCTATTTTTATCTTCAAGTGATAAGAATGGTCGGTGATAACGGCTGACACAGGATGCAACTTTCAGACAGCTGTGGTAAACTAATGTCAACAGCAGCTTAGAGCATGGCTTACTTTATCACGACATACTTGAGTGTAGTTACAACCAAAAAAAAAAAAAAAAAGTTTTATAACGTAGCATACATTTTAGCAAATTTCCCGTAAGGAAATAAAATTATTTACGCTAGTTTATGGCTTTTAAAAATAAATATTCACCGACACTGACAGAGTAAATAAAGTTTAAAATTTAATCTGTTATAACAAATATATATATATGGACAATGCTCTTGTACATATTAAATAAATTCATTTATGTTTCTCGAATGAATTTATTTACCTTAAATCGAATGAAAGGGGTTTTAAATCTTTCATTCAATAAAGCTACTATTAAACATAATAGGTTTAAAATATAATTTTCTAATGTTTACCTTCTTAGACATTTTTGCGAAAAACTCTTATTAATAAATATTTAAGAAAGGAATAGTTCCGCATTTTAAACTTTGTCTTCCCACACTACTGACAATATAAAGAAATAAGTTATTTAATTTAATATTTGGTTGATAAGTTAAAGCCCAGACAGGTTCAAAATTTTTTCTCTTTCTCGTCAATATTTCAACACCATAATTTTTACAGTAATTCTATGATAGTGTTAATCTATAAAAATAATTTAGTTTATTTAAAAAATAATAATGATTTGCAGGATTATACAATCATATTTGTGCAAGTCGGCGTATGATGTTTTAATTATTTTTAAAAAAATATTTAAAATGAAAATTCAAGGATTAAAAATCCGTTTCATTTTTAAATTCCATTAAAGATATTTTATTTTTATTTTTTACTGAAAACTGTTGAATAGTTAATTTTTAACAGTAATCTGATGATGCGGAATTGAGGAGGACCAAAAGTGTAACTTTATTTTTTTCGTTTTTATTTGTGTTCCGCAAAAGTTGATATAACACGATAGGTCTAAAATAAAATAAAAAAAACTTGAACGGTTCCCCCACCCTTCCTTGCCGGCCTGTCGAGGGGCACCCAAGTGATTTTAATTTTTACGTTCATTGGCTTTTAAGGCTTTGGAGATTTTATCTCATTTATGCCTATTTTTATCAATCATAGAAAATCTATTTAGTTTACGCAGGTCCTGGACTTTTCTTTTCTTTTCTTTGACTATTTTCAAACTAATAATTCAACCACTGAACTCTTCAGTTGTAAATTTTCAAAAATAACCTTCACAATATATCCCACCCCTATCGCAGAACGGAAGGCTCTAAAACAGCAGATAAACTAAAGAATAGATAAATTGAATTCCATCCACTATTTTCTGATGCAGATAATACAATACACTAACTGTACTGTAACAAGTTGTTTACAAATCATTTATTTAAAGTTCTCCAATCAAACAACTATCTCTACGCCAATTAACAACATCCATTAACTAAATAGATTTACTCTGTTTACTCACAATGTAAGCAGCAAATGGGATGGGTTTTTGTGAAAACCACTCAGTTATTTCCGCCTCTTCGATTAACAAATCCATGGACACTCACTTGTGTCAGCTCAAAATAGGGAGAGGAGCACAAACTTAGCTGTTCTCCAACGTTTAGCGAAGGACATAGTTATGTACTAAACTAAACTTAAACAAATTAATTTGCTTTACTCATTATGTTCAGTAAAGTTTTACCTTAACGCTTTAGAATAACGAAGGTATTGATTAGTTAGTAGAGTCTTAGAGGAATTTGAATTTCCTCCGACGTCCCTTCTCATACATCCAATCCCAGCCGAAATGTTTCATTAGAAGTTTCTGCAGTAGAAAGTCTGAATACTGGCTTTGGTTTCTATGTTTCTAAAGAAGAAGGCTTAATAATAAAAAAAGAAAAAAAAAGATTACAATTTAAAAGAGCTCTTGTCCTAATAATGTTTTTTTTTTTTTTGTATCAATAACAATAATATAACTATAAAAAAATGCATTATAAAAATTTGAAGAAAAAAAATCTATCTTGCAACATTAAATTGTCTACAACGATGATAGACAATAGTAATTGAGGCAATAATGACCCTCAGTGGTTGCCATGCCATTAAAAAAAAAAAAAAATTAAAAAAAAAAGAAAAAAAAAAGAAAGAAGAAGGTCAGACCAAACAATAAGAAAAGAACCGTCACGCAAGAGCTGCGTAAACTGAGCGAATGCTTTGGTATCGTAGTTCATGAATATTTGTATTTGAACTTTCTTTCTCGTGTAACCCCAACCTTTATAGAGTATATTTTTATCAATAAACAAATCTGAGTTTCATTTGATCAATCTACACTATTTCATTTGAGCAAGCTACATCGAAAAAATATTTACTCCCAATTGACACATCAGGTAATCCCCACTACTATTCGTCCCATTTCACTCAATAACAAACAGCCTTTCATTTATCATTTAAAAGAGACATGCCAAATTTTAAAAACAGCGACTTTCTGCCTGTAAGCCGTAAAGAGAAAATTTAGGTACAAGAAAAAGCCCACACCTAATCATTCTATTTCATTATGTAACTCCTCAAATATATGTGTTAAGATTCTTCATTCAAAAGTGAATATTACGCCGACTAGATGGAAAAAACATTCTCTACTCTAACTTGACATTTCAGTCCTCCACTTCTATTCGTCCGATTTCGAGCTTTAACGAACACTGTTTACGTATCGTTGTGAATAACTTGATTTCTCCATGCGAAAACTACTAAAACCGGATGGGAATAGTGTTTGCTGTCCAACACAAATCAGGATAACTGATGGAGATAAGACGGATATTTATGGAACAAAAATATAAAGCTCAATAAGTTAGACAAAATGGAGGAAACACAGATCGCTATTTATAGCTGTTTAAATGGTATAATAACATTCCTAATAATAAAATAACAAATTTAGCATACTTTTTCGTTGATGGAATTAAACACTTTATAGGAACGTATAAAATCTAAATTACAAATCATATCGATTTAACAGTGTCCGAGGGGTTTCGTGAGAGGCGGACAGACTTTTTTTCTATTTTTTTCATTCGATTTTCGTTATCTAAACGTAGAATATCAAATTTTGATTAGAGGTAATTATTATGATTTCCACGCATATATACAATATTTATTTTATGAAGAGAGGAATGTCAGAAATTCGGTTTTGGTGTATGAAGAAATAAAAACTTATTTTTTACTGTCTGAAATTCAGGCCGAAACGTTGACTAAAGTAAAATCTTTTTTAGTTAAAAATTAGTTTTTAGTTCTTCAACTACCAAGATCGAATTCTGTCAGTCCTCTCCTCATAAAACTTGACTTTCGACAATTTACCACCGAATAGATTATTTATTTTATTTTAGGAAAATAAACCAAGAAGTAATAATTAAAATAAAAATTATGTTGGCTATCGATTTAATTATTTTCAGAAAGAAATGTATGCAGCTGCATTTCATGAAAAAAAAAAAAAACAGTCAACACCACTCCTCCGACTGTGTCCTGGACGAAATGATAATTTTGATTTTTACATTTCAGTAATTTTCAATGGTATATGTTGTACATTATTATTATATTAGTACATATTTATTGTATACTATGAGAGCACATTGCAAGATGCACGCTGTGCAGGATGTAATTTCTAAAATAAANAGAAGGAAATAAATATTCCTTAACTGTCGGCATTTTAGTCTAGTTTTCTTACTCCTGTGACCAATCCCGCATCACATATCCTCTGAAATTCATAAATTAAAAAGTATATGTAAAAATCTCACCGAAATATGATGGCTGAGTGGTGTCGACAATGACAGGGGATGTGCCCAATGTCCCTTCGCCCCGAGTCAGCCTGTAGTACTCCACCTGCCCTGAGGCTGGTGGCTCCCACTCCAGTAGGTAGCCCCCCCCAGTCGAGCTCACGCGGACACCCTGCGGTCTCTCCTCTTCTGCAACACATGTTTTTAGAAAACCATATGGGTTCTCAATTTGGTAAACATTTCATTGTTAAAATAAAAAAAAATCTTACATAATATTTAGGAGCTATTGGGAAGTGTTTGAAGTAATATGAAAAACTAACTTTTTCTTATTGCGCAAAAATCATAATTTTATGAAATTTGGTGAAATTGATCTATTTTACAGCTCAACAAAGGCTTATCTTTTTTTTTAAACAAATAAAATTGTAAATAATATTCTGAAAATCGGAAAATGACTATCAGTATAATTCACATAACTATTTTTTTCTAATTAGTATTTGTTTTTCAATTGAAGAGTTTTACAACACAAACAAAATTGAAAAAGAACATTTGAACTCAAAACAGTATTTTTAAAGTTATAGTTTTTTCAAAAAGGAACGGACTGTCCGAAATGATATTACACTTAAATATTCTACAAACGCTTTCTAACCATTTCTTAATAACGTCCGATAGTTTTCTCATTAATTTTTACCGCCATAATTCCCAGATAGCTTTTATGTAGCTGTTTCATTCTTATGGTTGTCGTGTTTATTTAAAAAAATTTCTAACAAACATATGTCCAATAAAATGTGATAAAAATCAATGTACAATTTATCTACATTTATATTTATTATTGTATAAAAAATAATAATTATTCATAGGTAATCTTGCGATAAACTTTTCATAAATCCATTATTACTTGTCTTAGTACAACCGACAAGGAAAAAAGGTTATAACAGTTGAATAAAGAAATTTTACATGAAGTATGTGTGATTAGTATATGGGCAGTGTGAAGAAGGGTGGAAAAATTTTATTCAATTTTTGTAAATGTTTTATTAAAAAAATTTATTTTGCACACTAAAATATAAGTTTTGGGCAAGAAATGTAATGTGAATGATTCGCACTAGATTTTTTTTTTTTTTTAATGAAGCTTTAATTTGATCCTCTAATCTGGAGGGGATAAGGAAAAAATTCGCAAAAAATATTAAAAAAACTGACTCGAAGTGAAGTCACTCAGACCTTTTAAATCATTATTAAATTCTTCTCCAATGCGCGTCTTTCGTCGAAATTGATATTTATTTTGGCAGTTTCAACAAAACTATAAACCAAATACACAGCATTTAATTGCAATTGCATATACAACTGGGTATCGAAATTCCTGGCTTTTTGAATAACATTTCTGACGATATTTTGAAGAAAAAAAAATACTCTGTATATAAACATACACATTGGGGGGGTTCGTGAATGTGTTTGCAAAACTAATAACATTTCTAGTCAATATAATTTTTTCTCATTTGTTAAGTAATAGAACTCCATAATTTCTTCAAAAACCGAATGTTTTTATTTCTTATTTTAGTCTAGTTTAAGAAAATAATAAATAAAAGGCAATATAAACATTATAATCAAACTCTTGTGAGCAGTTCTGAAAAAAAAAAAAGTTTCATCAGCTATGACACATTTGGTCTTCTGATTTAAGTTAAAAAAAGCACGAATAACTACTAATACTTTTTTTTTCTGAGAAAGTTACCAATTCGCGGGACTTGAGAACAAACGACTCCGTTGTTGGCTCTAGAATTTCAAAAGCCGTTCTTGTTTATTATCAGACATATGCTGAGCTTTGTCACCGATCGCTGATCGCTGGTTCTTGGGGAATTTAGGAAGCTTACTATGGATGTGCAATTCTTCAGGAGCTGGCAACTAGCAGATACAAAATGAAAAGTTCTCTTTAAAAACGGCAATGTAACCTTGGCTAGTAAATGAAGATTTATTAGTAGATGCCATTTTAATTGGGATTCGTTCAAGGGAGATCCAAAATATGCAATTTGAAAAACGCGTATTTTAAAATTATCTACCAACGTTTCGGCTTACATCGTAAGCCATCTTCATGGAGGTGAGAAGGTTCATCGCGTCACTTGGATCCTATATTCATGTCTGCGAGATCTACGCCTTCAAAGGAACTCGAGGAGAAGTCGAGCTATTGTCACTTCAGTCAGAGGACGCATGCCTCGCTCCCAAGTTGCATCACAGCTGCTGGCATCCGATGAAGCCCTAAAGCCGATTAGCTTTATATGATAAATCAATATTTGTGGAGAGACAAAGGATATGGATATTCGCTGAAAAATAAAATTCATTATGGAGACAGCATCATCGAAGTTGTTTATTTTTCTGATCCATGTATATCTGTCTAACACGAAACCTTACTTTATGTTAATGTGTGTTAGGGAGTTCTCTGATATTTTAGTTACAGCACGAACACAATTTTAGTTACAGCATGAATGCAAGAGACTTTTCAGTAGCTACATGGCATACTAAATGACTGGAGTCATTAAGAATAAGGAGAACTCTTATCAGCATGTTATTCAGTCGAAAAGGCCGATGTAACCTAGCAACTTAAATGTTTACTGGTGGCTGCACATATAACTATTCTACTACTTGTGGCAATACTCGTTCATATTTACAAGTTGCATAAACCTAATATTCCAAACTCAGTTAGGATGATATCGCCTGCGAGAAAAAATGCATCTAACAACCGGTATAAGTACGATAAACAGGAAAGATGAAGAAGAACTAGACGTTCTTAGACAGAAATCTGAAGAAACAATTCACCCTTCTTTCGCATATTAGTATTAATATCAATGAACACTACATACAAAGTAAATATATGGGTAAAACGTATATAGTTATGTATTACATGTCATGTTACAATCTCCACGGCTAAGGTACATCCACTGAATAAACTCAATGGACTCTTTCAATGTGAAATCTAAAATGTAATGGCTACATCTAATTTCGAGCATAGCTCAAAGGCATATGACTACCAAACGTGGGGTCTAACAAGACGTTTTATTTTGATTTTGTGTCATAAACAACGTTATGCGTTATTATCATTAAATTTTGAAAAAGCAAGAACGTTATTCGACAGTAGCAGTAGCTAATATTGCCTACTTGACTGACCCAGTGCCGCCGCAGTACCAAACTTAATGTAGGGTAATGAAGAACCGGCCTGGAAGAGGTAGGAGGCCACCGGAAGAATTTGATTTTCCCCACCCTACTTGGCCAGCCTCCCCACCTTCCACCCATCAATTGGAAGTAAATAAACATCCTGTTTTCTCGTAGGCAAAATCTTGGGCGATTCGCTAGACACCAAGTGCTAGACCGAGGGTGACTCCAACTGGAATCTTTTATTTTATAATAAATATA
>KZ807369.1:328593-341454 GCA_000696205.2 Oncopeltus fasciatus | reverse complement strand
TGATATAATATGTTATTTACTAACATGTATATTGTATATGTATTTATTAATTATTAAATGCCATTTTTACATTATTTTATATTTATTAGAAGTTATTCTGTCTAATGCTACAGAATTTTACCTATGAGAGTGAAGAAGATTCATAAAGTAAATGAATACCCAGCTGATGAAAATATCGACTTCGTACATTATTTTATATTTATTAGCTGAGCAGCTTTCAGAATCAACGATCCAATTATCAGAGCTGGGTCTTAATGAGTCCACAGCGTTTTGATTCATTTTAGTTAGACACACACGCACACGCACTAAAATATATAATTTTAATTTTTCTCTTCTCCTAACTATGATTGGTGAAAATTTAAAGAAATTTGTTTAAACTCATTTCATATTTCCAACATGAATAGTTTGACTTTAAGAGGACACTGCTTTGAAAAAAAGAAATCCTAAAAAAACATTGAGAAAATGGAGACGCACTATTTCAAAAAGTCGCTAATCTTCAGTTAAATTGAATATCTATGATGTCATGATAAAATTCATCATGCATTTAAGACTTGATGGTAGATACCCCTCCCTTTCATCTATAAAAATTTCAATCAGCTTTACAGTTTTTAGTCATGTGAATATGAATTTTGCAACGGGGAGCGATGGATATGCCACTTGCTTTAAATGGTCGAGTGAGAGGTCGCAAAAAAAAAAAAAAAAAAAAAAAAAAAGCGTTAGTCTTGGGGGGGGGGGATGGATGAGTCATTCCCTTAGGAACAGCTGCAGTCCCAAGTCAACTACGGGTCAATTCTTCAAGGAGCTGACGGGTACAGCAGCTTTGTTGTATTGTCAATAGGCAAGAAAGCAAGGCGGGTACGAAGCAGACAAGAAGAGTATTGTCCCCTAAACAGCCTTATTTTTTTTTTCTGTTTTTTTTTTTTTTAATTAAGGTTTTAATTTTTACATGGCCTTTCTCCTAGAATTGTTTAAGCTCCGCTGCCTCGCAAAGAGCCACAGAGCAGTAATAAGTGGATGTATCCATTGTTCTCAAAACGTTCACAAAGACCTGCAAAACTGCAAGAGAATTCTACCTATAAGTTGTTCATTGTATCGTAAAAAAAAATAAAAATTGGCTTTTAGTTTTTAAGAAAACGGAGAGTAGAAAAACATCGTTAATTAGAGGAAAATAGTAGGAGATTTATATTTATTGAAGGAAAAATCATTTAATCTTTATAATTTATAAATTTCTTTGTAAATGCATAGAAAGGATTAATTTATGTATATTTCATTTTCCCAATCGACATATTGTTTTGTGTCAAGTTGACAGATTTCTTTTCTATCCGACCAACCTCCCCGACGCCTCAAGAGGAGGTGGCCAAGTGAATGCACTGGCATTTTTCTCCCCCTCTCACTCCCTCCTTGACTCCTTGCCTGGTCTCCTTCTTATCCTAGGATAAGGAGAAGATGGGTGCCAGATAGTCTATCGCGGGTTAACCTGGGCTCCTCTCTGAGGACGGGTTACCTCCCGAGATAGACGAGCAAGGACAACAATGTACCCCATCAAAAATTATAGTGTATAGAAAATATACAGAATAATTTTTTTTTTTATATAACAAAGAGTTATATATACTATTTCTTTTCTTCTTTTTTTTCTTTATTACAAGATTGTGTTAAAGGCTTTCAGTCGTTTCCGAACTTTGCTTGCGGCAGATGCGTAGCAGCAAGTCTTGTACCGACGAAGGAACATCTGCCGAGGAAAGACGGGCGGGGTCGGTCAGTGAGAACCGCGAGGGCTGGTAGGCCACTGGGACGGGGTGCGGTTCACCGCAACTCCACCAGTTCCGACGTAATCTGATGGCGCCCTTCCACTCAACACAGCTGATAGCAACCCCCTACCGGGTCGCTGGTACTCCCAACCGCCCTAGCAGAGAGGTATACTCATCACTCTTACTGTTTTATTTTGTATGTTTGGAACAGTATTGGGTATTGAAATAAGTGTAGGTGTTTGTTTCAAATAGGTAATGACAAATGGGAAACTCTGTAACTGTGTTTGGCAGAGGAAGGTTTTCAATCCTTCAGCTTTAATCCAAAGTCGCATTTGAAGAGGGGTCGGGGGAGACTTGGGAGGGAGCACTTTCCTCGTCCCATCGATCTGACAGTATTTCCAGGAGTGGAGCGATCTCCACTTACTTATCGTTGTCCTCGAAGGACGTGGAAGTCTCCTAATAAGTTGTATCGGACAGACAGGTATGTCAGCTAACCAGAGGAGCACTACCTCTCTGACCGGAGGTTCTTTCTGATGAAGCATTACTCTAAATCTAATCCCTTATCCTAAGATGATTTTAGTTGGGGTTCGGTCAAGGTAGATCCAAAAAACACAAATTTAAAAAATGTATTTTTTAATAAAGGATTATATGCCAACGTTTCGGCTTACATTGTAAGCCATCTTCAGGGCTATCATGAAGATGAGAGAGGACGTCCTGTCCCTAAGTTTACATTTCCATGACTGTTTTAAATCTACCTTGACCGAACCCAACTAAAATCATCTTAGAATAATATCTACGGTCAACAAACTCTCCTTTCTAATCCCTTATCTTATCGCATAATTCGGTGGGTAACTTTGGATTCTATTTATGACTTCTGCGCTAGTCCAGTACCCTGTAACGAGAATAACATACGCTAACTATTAAATTATTCCTTTAATTAGTACAAAACAGACGTTTGCTTTTCTATTAAAAAATTGGTTTCAGGCAATTAGTATACATTGTTTTCTCTAAACAAGGAATACTAATTATTTCTTGTTATAAATAAATTGCAAGCTGGAGTTTGAATTGAAAAAAGATCTAAATTGTTTATATATGTATGCAGGTGGAGAAGCTGTTTTACTGTGACAACTTAAGTCACCGGCCCGATGAAAGGAGTCGGCTCTCACGCTAGAGATATAGCAGTCCACTCCCGATGACTGGTAATGGACCGATAAATGTATGTGGCCACTACCGCGTGAGATTGAGCAGAAATGCTAAGTGTAGGTGGGCTCTCTTGCTCTTGGAAATGCTGTAATTATCATTAATATTTAAAAAAATAAAATATCACTTAATCATTCGACGATGTATTCTTTGGAAACACTCTCCTTTTCTCACGGCCAAGATAACTATACATCATTACTCTTCTATAGAATAAGACCCAAATTTATGATATTTCTAAAACCTAAAAATTGATAAAGATCCGCCATCTGAGTGCTTTACTATAACTAACACTTTTAACATTAATGATCACAAAAACAAAAGGAATCAACACGAAAACTCATCTTAAAAACCCGAAGAGAAGTACGAAGTGACAGACCTGATCTAGTAGTTCTTTTTTACAATGCACTAGTAATGAATAGGTTAAGCAACCTACTTATAACTACTTAAGAAGAGAAACAAGATCTCACTAGATCTACACTGAAAGTCTTAAAGAACAAATTGGGTGCGCCAGGGTAGCTCATAGGTTCCGTTCGGGGCTCGCAATCCTGACGCTGTGGGTTCGTATCCCGCCTAGGATAATCTTATATTGATTAAAAAAAGGGTTGTTCTGAGCCATGGATGTTTAGAATGGGATGACCACCTATAGATAGCCCCTCCTATAGGTCACTTATATATGGCCTTAACTGGTTGATCAACTGCCAATATGCCCTAAATGTAGCTCTCAAATGAGCGTTCATCATTTCATCAAGGAATGCCCATATTACACTAATCTATTTACATGCAAAAACCTCCCAAGACAACTGTCGGCATCCCTGGCAAACCACGAATCCAATGTAGGCAAACTTATGTGCATTTTAAGAGAAACAGGCATATATGAAAAAATTTAATTAACCCAATAATCAGGGCGTAATAACCATGATGTTGATCGCCCTATAACCTGATCCTAACCCTAATCCTTAACTGGTTGAAATGGAGTCTAACACTTAAATAAAAAAAAATATTCCCCATGGTAAACATTTTAATCGAGAGAACGGAATTAACCGTTGCGGTGAATTTGAGTGGAACTACTAAATTTTGGCATTAAATAATAGCAGAATGAATTTTCATAAATAACAGAAGATAAATTTTAAATTGCTATAATAAAATTATATTCATCCCTTTCAGGGTACAAAAAAAAAAAAATCCTCTATTTTCAATTTTCGAGTTTTTTTTAAACATAGCTTTGAAATTATTGAACAAGTTTGAGATAGATTTAGTGACTAGTCAACTTCTATAGATGAAACAATAGCAGGATCCGTTCGAGAACTAGTTTTAACTTCGGATGCTGGCGTATGTCAAATCGTGTTTCCCGTGTCGTGTGATGCCACCCAGCCGCCAATGTTTGAAATCCACAGTACTTGCTATATCGCTACTCTATTGATGGATACGATCGCTTATGACCGTCGCGCTTGCATTGTCTCCTTACTCGAGTACTGACATGTCGGAATTAACTAGGTTATACTCTCATGGGGTTAGAACACCCATATTCCCTTCCTAGTTCTCTATCAACTCTTAAGCTCGTNGAAACATTCTTTTTTTTTTTTTTTTTACAAATTAGATTTTATTAATTTAAATCCCAAGAGAAAAGTCCCAACCAATCTCGTCCCATAATTTTTTTTTTTCCCCGAAACTTTCTCAAATTTCTATAGGAAAGACTTAGATAAAAAAAAATATTCCCCATGGTAAACATTTTAATCGAGAGAACGGAATTAACCGTTTGCGGTGAATTTGAGTGGAACTACTAAATTTTGGCAGAAAATACTAGCAGAATGAATTTTCATAAATAACAGAAGATAAATTTTAAATTGCTATAATAAAAGCATTTTTGCTAAAGAATTGACAGTTATGTCCTTGAAGATTTGAGCCGTGAGTGCACTATCAGATGAAGAGTTATGGGCCCAGGAGGAGCCAGCCTGAGGACGTGACGTGGTGACTGCTCACCGATATATAATATTAAGCGCGGAGGAGGAGCGCTATAATGTAAGGGAGGGCCATAAAGGGAGGACCAGGCTTAGTGGCCAGTAAAGCCAGCGATATGGGCCCCACCCCCCCTCCAACATGGTCCCCACCATGGTCCAACAGGGGAGTGCCTGTAAATCCCGAGGGAGGGAAACCCGCGCTGTCGTCACACCCACCCCTAATTCCGGTGCATATTTATATCCGGTCTCCCAATATGACGGCCTCATTAGTGAGGGGGGCATTTCGGCGGGAGCCCGCCGGAATTTCACTTCAATAAGCCTGACAACAATGCCACCTCTCGGATTTACGGCATGGTTGGAAAATAGGCAGCCCTGGAGGCGAGGATCTACTTCTTCCTGGCTTAGCAGTAATTGGAAAAAGAAATAAAGCATATTATTAAGTTTTATTAATATTCTACCTCAATAATTAACTTTTTAGAAATGATGTTCACGTAGGCTTCGACGGTCGTCAGATGTATTTACCGTTTCTTCTTCCGGGTTGGACCGTGTCAAGTTGTTATTTGCCGAGCTTTCGCACATCATTTTAAAAATCTCTCTTTTACAGCTCTCATTCTGTTTTGAGCCCTGAAGAAGCCATCACATGATGTGCGAAAGCTCGGCAAATAACAACAATTTGACACGGTCCAACCCGGAAGAAGAAACGGTAAATACATTTTTAGAAATGAATTATTTAAATTTATAGTAAATATATTAAAGGGTATTTATAGGGCGTAATAACCTAGAAGTTGATTGCCCTCCATTATGATCTAATACTACTACTACTTAACTTTGTACTAAGAAAACAAATTTTTTATAGAGTAACAATAAAGAACATTACACTGGTCCTATCTATACTAACCCATATTGGCCAACCAATCACTAACCATATTTTTATATGTACATTTTTTTTTTCCGCGTCGACTGCTGAAGTCATTAGCGTTATTCATATAATTTGTAAATTTAATTCTTATTAAATTATTTCCTGGACCTTAAGATACGTGTAAACTGCCAACAAATTAAAAAAAAATTTGTTTTAAATTACTTCCCAGTTAAAGCAGGGGAGTAAGTATGCCTAAGACAATACTAACGCAGCAAAGGCGAAAGCCTTAACTTCTGATAAAGAGCTTTTACAGAACGTTATGACAATTTGAATTTTTTTTTTACTATTGTAACTCTCTTATGTTTTTTATTATGGCCCTGAGCATATCTTGTATAATCTCCAAAGAAATGCAAGGCGTTTATTATTTTGTTTGTATGGCGTCTAAAAATACCTTTAAATATTACTTTTATTATTATATNTATTATATATTATTAGAATTTTATTTTGTAATTCTTAATTATTAATGAGAAAATTGTCAATTAGTTGTTTTTACCTCATTTATCGGAAGAATTTTTATTCACTGTAACTTTATGTATACATACATAATAATATTAATCAATCTTCTACATTGTATTGTTATAATTCTGTCTTATATATTTTTTCTTCAATTTAATTAGTATAGAAATTCATTTCATACCATAACCAATTACAATGTTATGTGTATTCGCATAAGCGCAATAAGTAAATTATATACGTAACATACGTGAAGAATATATTTTACCCATGTTTTTCTACTTAGAGAATTTCTTCTTTTCGTGCAGAATATCTAATATTTATAGCGTTAATATAGTAGTTATAAATAGTGGAGATAAGAAAAGTTAAAAAATTAACTAGTGAAAGAGAGAGTATGAACTCGCATATAAAGTTTTTACTGGCGTTATTTATGAAAATTAATTAAAAAATTTAATTACATTAAATAACTGGATCCCCTATTAATATTTAACAACCTCTACATTTTCATTATTATACTTTTACAATTTTGTTTATCTGGACATAGAAGTTCTGTTTTATTTGACAGACACCTACTCTAGTTTGTGTGCTGGCTTATTTTACTAGCATATGTTTAATCCAGTAGTTGGTTTACACATATGCATATTACATAAATAATAGAACCTTATTTTTTAAACAATAAATTGCATAAATGTAGATTGGAAGAATCTATTTTTTTTTTTTTTTCTTCAAATCTAAATCATGACACTCATGGAGTCATTATCTATTTATCCCAGACTCTCTCTCTTCACCACTCCCATTGGGGCAAAAAAGCCAGAAATTTGGACCTAAACGTTGGCAACAATAAAAACATTCTTTTTTTTTTTTTTTTTACAAATTAGATTTTATTAATTTAAATCCCAAGAGAAAAGTCCCAACCAATCTCGTCCCATAATTTTTTTTTTTCCCCGAAACTTTCTCAAATTTCTATAGGAAAGAAGATGTAAGATTTATTAGAAAATAAATAATAAAAATAAATCCAAGCTACGGGCTATTTTAGAATTAATTGTTTCCCGCGAAAGAAAAAAAAAATTATGATAGTACATCATCATAACAGTAACTGCACGTTTATTAACAATGACGTCACCCTTCAGTGAAAAAAAAAATGTTTTAAACAATTGATGCGAGGGAATAGAATAAAAAAATCTACCTTTCCCAGCAAGGGCTCGAACCTAGATCTCCTCCTTTCCGGGCACGAATACTAACCATTACACCACCGGGACTAGCATTCGTGCCCGGAAAGCAGGAGATCCAGGTTCGAGCCCCGGCTGGGACAGATAGATTTTTTATTATATTCTCTCGCATCAGTTGTTTGAAATTTATAACGCAACTAAATTAATATTCATAAAAAGTGAATATTATTTCCCAAAATCAATTTTGACCGGCGAATAAATAATAAATTCAACGAATGAAACACATTTCTGAATTTCTTTTAAAAATACAATTACAAAGAGTTTCACAATGAAATTGAGGGCCATCTTTGAGGAAAGTAGTGTTCCCTCGCTTTAGGGCGGTGTTTATTATACGCCCAACCAGACTAAAAATACCAGACATCCTCTTCTCTAACCTCACTGCTTGGACTTCACAATCACAAGAGACACTTTGAACGAGATTAAAATGGAACGAGAGAACAGTTTATAAGCAATTCTCTATTTACCAAGGTAAATTATTGTATTGATTATTAATTCCATATTGATTTATGTAGAAAGAAATACCCATTTTCCCATTTTATTATACAGATGTTTATAAATTTTTCTAATATTGATTTAGTCAGTAAACAAATATGAGTTGATATGGAGAGTTTTGACTATGGAGATTATAAGTTGAGAATTTGTTGGAGTTCGGTCAAGGTTGTTTTATTATTAAATTTGGATATTTTACCTCCAATGTGGGGATTTAATAAGGATTTTTGAAAATGATGTTTCAGGTTGAAAAATTTATTTCGTTTTTGGAATGGTTTGGAGATATTTTTTTACTGCTTAATAATAAACCAAAAACTAAACTTTGAAAGAATTCCAGCGAATTCTCTACTAAACATGTGCTGAATTGCATTGCTCTAAAATAAATACTATGCCCGCTATATAGAAAAAAAAAACAAAAGATAAAAAAAGTTTTTGCCCTCTTAACACTATTGATTCACTAAATTGACTTATGGGACATAATCAAACAAACACACACACACATATGTGTGTATTACCGCATCACTTTAAGTTGAATGTTTATAATTTTCTTATACGTCTTTGGGAGAGACCAAATTGATAAATTATCATTATTTTCTTGATTGTACAGCTACAAAAATTTGTAAAGGCTATAATACTTAAATTTTAACTATCATACATTCTATTGTCCGTCTTCATTGGTTTCTGCAAACCATCTTCTGTTGGCGAGCGCTTTCGGACATTGTCCATTTTCTGGCCGAATACATACGTTCATGTCCGAAAGCGCTCGCCAAGAGAAGATGGTTTGCAGAAACCAATGAAGACGGACAATAGAAGGTATGATAGTTCTATATTCATTGGTGGTGGAAATAACCTTTTAGATTATTTACCTAAATTTTAAACATTTATATTTCCCTAAATTTAGACAAATAATGCATATTGAGAAAAATATTTTAGAATTTAAGAGTGAAGTTTGATGCTTACACTCGAGCGACCATACCTCATGCACAATATTTTTTTGGCCGATTTAGTAATTTATTCTTATCTGAATATGGAAGATGTGCTTAGTTTCCGCTGGCCCTGTTTGAGGATCTTTCCTTGGGGCTCTTTTTATCAAGTGTCACAAATCCTTAATTTCTACCATATCGATAATCGCAATATCTGTTACCAAAATGACTGAATCCCCAGCATTGGCAAATGTGGAGCCGAGGCCTGCTGAGCCCTTCCCAGCAAAATTAAAGGGGAGTATGTGGTCTCTGGAGAAGAGAGTTTTCGTCATCAACTCCAGCTGTGGCTGCGGTCTAGTTCCGCCCTCTAAGGAGGTTTTCATTAAGAGGCAAATGGATTTCCAGGCCTGGAATAGAGCGAGCTTCTATACGTCTTTCCACTTCCTGTATTTCAAAGGCCTACTGGAGTAGACACTTTATTTCACACTCTACTTATTTAGAGAAACATATGTATATATTTGTACTGAATTCATACATTTAGAAAAAGAAAACAGTTTTATTTAATATAAAAGTTGATTCATCGGATGAACAAGTATATTGGGAATTTCGGCCCAAAATTGTAACATTCATTTTAACAATGTAAAAAGATTTTTATAAAATACTTTAACATTTTAAAATAAATCTAAAGCATATAAATATTTTATTTTGGTTGTGGTTTTTTTATCCCACGTAAATTATAAACAATTCATGAGAGGGAACAGAATTGTTTTATTCTGTTCCCTCTCATGAATTGTTTATAAATCTAAAGCAATGTCCTATGTTATTTTTAATGTACTGTCCTTTAACGTGCAATATAATACATATTATAAAAAGTTAGTTCAATAATAAAATAATCATCCCTTCCAGGGTAAAAAATAATAAAAAAAAATCCTCTATTTTCAATTTCGAGTTTTTTTTTAAACATAGCTTTGAAATTATTGAACAAATTTGAGATAGATTTAGTGACTAGTCAACTTCTATAGCTGAAACAATAGCAGGATCCGTTCGAGAACTAGTTTTAACTTCGGATGCTGGCGTATGTCAAATCGTGTTTCCCGTGTCGTGTGATGCCACCCAGCCGCCAATGTTTGAAATCCACAGTACTTGCTATATCGCTACTCTATTGATGGTTACGATCGCTTATGACCGTCGCGCTTGCATTGTCTCCTTACTCGAGTACTGACATGTCGGAATTAACTAGGTTATACTCTCATGGGGTTAAACCACCCCAATTCCGTTTCTAGTTCTCTATCAACTCCTAAGCTCGTGTGGGCTAGTCAACAATTACTTTATTCTCTTACATTCTTTTTATCATTTAGTTTCTTTATTCTTCTTTATTTGAATTTCTATTTGAACATTCGACTAAGTTATATGAGAGAATTCAATCAGTAGGTAAGTAGTACCTATCTAATATTTTCTCTCTCTCTTTCTCTTTCTTTCTCTCTCTCATCATAACTTTGCATCTAGTTTTGTGACATACAATCAATTTTAATTTTTCCTTATATAATATTGTCTCATTCATAAATTCCTACATTTTCTTAATTACTTTTACTCTCCTTTCACCTCTCCATATTTGCCCAGTACAATACAGTTCACTACTACCATATGTGGTAAATTCACTTTACAATGGTTAATAAATAAAACGGACCAACTTCAATTTTCAATTCATGCACATTTTGACCAAGGACCACTTATTTATTTGGGCAGAGTTACATAAGATACGGGTGAACTGCCAACAAATAAAAAAAAAAATTTGTTTTAAATTACTTTCCAGTTAAAGCAGGGGAGTAAGTATGCCTAAGACAATACTAACGCAGCAAAGGCGACAGCCTTAACTTCTGATAAAGAGCTTTTACAGAACGTTTTGGCAATTTGAATTTTTTTTTACTATTGTAACTCTCATATGTTTTTTATTATGGCCCTGAGCATATCTTGTATAATCTCCAAAGAAATGCAAGGCGTTTATTATTTTGTTTGTATGGCGTCTAAAAATACCTTTATATATTACTTTTATTATTATATATTATTAGTATTACTTATTATACTTTGATTATAATATGTATTATAAAAGGTCAGCTAGACTATAAGTAGATTAGTTGTGTTAATAGAGATCTTGAAATGATTAAACTATAAATTTCTTATTCAATAGAAAACAATATAGAGATAATTTATTTTTATTCAAATATATGGTGATTTTTATTTGACATAATAAATTCATAATGTTGGACATTTCAAATAATGCTCGTAACTGAATTATTTCATAGTGACGACTGATAAAAACTTAAGATATGAGCATTACTGATCGTAATGAGCGATTTGATTGTTAATCATTTCTACAAATATGCCCAAAGAAATTTCTTTAAAAAAAGTGTAATTTTCTGTTCCCGGGGGGCTTTTTTACACTTTTTTTGTTTCATTAAATTCATTCAGTTGCAGCCCAAAAATACATATCAAAATTTTTTTTCCACTAGAGAAGTTACAATGTAAAATATAATAAGGGACAGAAATGTCCTGGAAGTAATGACATTAAAGGCGATTTTAAACTTGTATAGTACATTTCATAACGTCAGGAAAATAACTTCAGTTTTCTGCTTAAAAGCTTTCTATATCTAGGATTTTTAAAATCCTTTAGCATATAATTGACTTTAAAACAATCATTTTACACATCGTTTTCCATGAAAATAGATATATGAAATAGTAAACCGAAGACGGTTCTTACTCGGTTGAGAAATAAATTAGAAAGTACATGAGACAATCTGATTCGTGCGATCATAGATGGTCTACAATACATACAATATACTCGGTATTAGAACTCGGTATTCGGTATAAGTACTTGGTTTGAGTACTCGGTATTCACGGTATAAGTACTCGGTATAAGTAATTGGTATAAGTACTCGGTATACTCGGTATTCGGTATAGTACTCGGTATTCGGAATAGCTTTGATTTCAAAATTTGGATAACAGATTAATGGCTTTTATTTTTTAAATATCCCGTTCATCCAATTTATTTCATAAAGGAGAAAGGATGAGGAGGAAAGGCCAATAAAGATATACACAAAACAAATAAACACATCTATAAGATTTTTAAATGACGACTGCAGCCACCGATGGAAACTGTATTCCCGTTCTATTCTGCATGATACTTCAATAGCAAAGTATTTGTTTTTAACCTAGAGAGCTACATTCGGTTTGTTTGTCTCTCCTCTTCGTAGTTGGTACAATATTTATCATAGAGATCAAGCAAAGAGATTTAAAAGAAAGAAAAAAAAAAAACTCTTGTAATCACTGCTCCACCAACCCTCTTTTGCCCCATTTAGCCTCACAAACTTGTCTAAGTCTGCCATTTTCTCGGAGAATTTTCTCCCTCAGAACTTTCAGTAATATATGCATAACAGTACTTTGCCTATGTATAAAATGTTAAAGCTGTGTCATGAAGATAGCAGCGTTTTATACTTCAGCCATGTTCATTTACCTTGCAAAACAAGAACAGTTTACTAATGCAAAGAATTGCAGCCGTGGTGTCACTAATAAATGTTTTTTAATATAATACAGCTAAGACAATTTTTATTAGAGACGAATTTCATTAATTGTATTAATAATTAATACAATACTCATTTAAAATTAATAACTAATTTATTGTATAATAAAGAATAAACTATTTTGTCTGAACAAAATTGACTAGTTACATTGTGTGCATCAAGATCTCTAAATCATCAATAAAAAAACATGCTATCTGTCCATCAATCGCCCTTTGGGAGAATTTAAAGGTTTAAAAAAAAAACTTAAGGACTTTCATATTAAAATAAAATGTGTTTACGCAATTAAAAAAAATGTTTTTCCGGTCTTAATTAGTGACAGAAAACATCAAACATACAACACATTCGTTCAATATACTATTCTAGT
>KZ807369.1:297990-314786 GCA_000696205.2 Oncopeltus fasciatus | reverse complement strand
CTCTCTCTCTCTCTCTCTCTCTCTCTCTCTCTCTCTCTCTCTCTCTCTCTCTCTCCATAGCCTCCATAGAGAAGACCTGACGACATTCAGGCCGAATCTTTGGCAAAAATAAAACCATATTGGTTCACCAATTTGATCGAACTTTTGATCAAAGGTCAACCAACATCCCATAGAAGATATTACAATATCAATTAAAAATTATAGAACACTTATTTACGATAAAATACAAAATATTAAATAGTTTAACAAAATGATTTAGCATCTTGCGAGAAACAACGATGTCCATAACTTAGTCATTTCTAAGGCGTCACATTACTGATGTGGAATTCACCTTCTTTATAGGTAGAGGCATTGAATATCTACTATGTTCTAACTTTCTATCCCTTCTACTGACACCATAGCTAAGTCTTGTAATTCGCCATTGTCATTAGTTCAGTATACATCTACTGCATGAATAAGCTACTTCATTTCCCCAGCAGTGCATGGTGTGGACCTATTATCCCATTAATGCTTGTCCGGAATATTCTCTTCTGATTCCGCTAATGAGAAAATGCCATCCTGGGTTTCTGTACGTTTTTGCTTCGTACATGTACTTTGAGGATCCGTTTGAACCTCTCGGGCCTGGCGATGGGGATTCGACTACCGCTCGAAGGCTTTTATCAGCAAACATGGATCACGTTTGAAATTATCATAGTGATAGTATGTTATGATATCAATTTTAGTAAAATCAGTTTAAGTACAATTTAAACTGATTTTACTCAGGAGGAGGAAAAAATACAATTCCTAATATTCTATGTTCTTACACAAATAAGTATTGAATTCACTGTTTAATTGAACCATAAATTTACTAAAATAAAAGCTTTTCAAATTAACATAAATGCATACAAATGACTTTCATGTGAAAATTAATATATTAAACCTAAACCTAATGTTAATGCTTATCATTTACCGTATGTTATCGAACGGTTTCAAATTTATACAGTAATTAAGAGTGTTTTTGAATAGCTGTTAATCCTGTAATTTAATAATAGCAACAAAATTTTACTTCAAGCCCATATCTGTCAACAAAATAAACTGTTGGAGTAATTTAGCAAAAGTCAGAGCAGCTTAAACTGAGAAAATATCAGTGAAGTGTTTTAAGAAATAATTGGAAACCTTACATGCTATATGCACGTAGTCTAGTATATTGATTTGTTTACAGGGGTAAGCTTCTATGTAAATAAGTATCTTCTTATCAAAAAGATGTCAGCACAACGCTTTTAGCTAATCTCTGTAAAAATTGCAAAAGTTTTTAACGTTGATGAACAATATTTCTCATGTTTTTTTACAATTTCTGGCTGGAATCATTAGAAAGATTCCTGGCTGGCGAGTCATTAGTTCTACCAAGTCGTCTTTTCCTTCCCCCGGAAAACCCTTATATCTCCCTGGAGATCAACACCCTCTCTCGTGCTAACTCACTGTTCTCTGTAAGAACCCCGAGCACGAGGGAAGAAACAACACTAATTCGATAGCACCCACCCCACTCACTCCCCCTGGAATTATTTAGGAGGGGCAGAACCTTTCTGCTCCCTCAGGACAGGGGAGGGTTGTCCAGGTCCTGAGGCACAAGACCTCTATCCGCCCCCTCTGGAGCTAACTGGATTAGGTGGAGATAAGAGATGCAGACACATACGTCTAAAGGTAATTAATGCCGCTGCTGCTACCAGTCTGGACTTGAAATTATATACTCCAACTAATTTATATTAAATTTAATATTCTGGAGCGAACGCACATAAATTTAGGACACAACAATTCAAGGAACAAGAATAATCTTATACAAAGGCCAATTATATATCTTTCCAGTTTTTAAACTTTTTTCTAACTGAAGACTATCGCGATCTGAGTCAATATTTATTTATTTATTCAGCATAAAAGGTTCAATACTTTTGAAGTATTTAAGGAGTCTTTCATTAGTTGAAATGATGGATGGATGACAGCTGTGGAGAATGTTCCGACCCATGTGGGTGCATTTATATATATATATACATAAACGTTCTATTTTCTCTAATTGTTAACAGTAAGATTTAAAGATGTTATTATAATCTTTTTGTTTTTCCTTTGAACTGCTCGTCTCAACAAAAAACAAATTAGTCATAAATTCTTCTTTATATGCATCTAGATAGACTTTGGATGATTTGTTTACCAGCTGCTCGTCCATGTTATTCTTTCTTGAAACACGTGCATTTTTTTTCTCACGCATGCACGCTTTCCTCACACATAAATTAATGCATATCAAGTCTTGTTTAATGGCAAGCAATATGGCAGATACAACCACTTAATTTAGAAGTAACGGGGTATTGTCTCAGCGACGTCCAGCAGTCGCTTTTATGGACATTTCATTATTAATGAGAAGCGATTGGCTTCCTTCACCCTGAACATATAACATGCCCTCTCGAAGGCAGTTCAGCCACGTTTCCAAGTTCTCAAACTTCTTTAGGTGGCGATGGTTTCCTCTTTCACATAAGCTGTTCCCAGTAGTCTCCGTCCCTATGACCAGCGGAATTGATATTCTAGAAAATGGAATAGGCTAAAACTTTCGGCTTCATTGATCACCATTCTAAGCACAGCTTCCGTTTGTTATCGACAATCACTCACTTTTAAGTAGCTATTATTTCTAGGCATTTCATTTTTATAGAGCTCTATATTTTACAAGTTGCCTGATAATAATTCTTCTTAGGCCTATTTTTTAAACATCTTTACCAGATAGGCTATTGCTTTTCATCATCAATTCTTTTTTCTCTTCGGTTGTTTTTTTATTTCATTTTTTTAGACAAATTTGTTAAATGTAAATGAAATCAAAATTATAAAAACTTAAGAAGAGGAAATTTACATACAAGCAAGTGACTTGTTTGTTAGTGAAGAGCCTTCCTTATGATTGTTTCTTATTTTTACATTTTTTCGATATCTCAAGATTATTTTCCCCAGAAAACTATTAATAGACGACTGTGGACGGAGGCGGACGTTATATGATCTCCTCTGAGGAGCGCATTCTTCAGCTGTAGCCTTATCACACGGAAGAGACAATGGAGCTCTGTGAGGGCGTACTGAATAACCAGACTTGTCTCAGCCCGGTCACTGTACGATACCGCACAGTATTTCGTATTCAGCTCCTGATAGCTGGTATCTGTCCGTTCCGCCTTTCAATGGCCTGCATTTAGCCTCCATTCAATTCGGGACTCGTAAAGATTCAGCGTGTATGTAACATGCATACTTTAATTATCCCTTGCAAATGCATGGGCCATTGGAAGCATTTCAATGGGTAAAAATCAATACCCGTTATTACAGTGGATGTGTGCTTTTTAAAACAGGTTTCCCTCCACGGCACTTTGATACTATAATACGCCTACATAAATATTTTATATTTTATTTATTTTTGATTTTCACTTTTCATAGTTAAATAATAATAGACTCGTANTATAGATATATATATATACACTCCCTTTCAACCATATAGGGTCATGGATGGAGGAGCTATCTGCATACAGGTTCCTACAACATTCTAAACATACATGGCTCAGGATAAATTTTTTATTTTTAAATAAAAGATTGCCATGGGCTGGATTTGATCCCGCAACGTCAGGATTGCGTGACCCGTATGGATCCCTTGAGTTACTCTGGGGATAAAGTTTCACTTATTAAAAACATATGTATCTTATGAAAGACCCAAATTTGAAAGCTTAAAAAATAAAACAGAAATGTAAAAGTGTATAGAATATTATTTAAAAACTTTTATATTCTATACGATTTAAAAAACAAAAATGACACCTATTATTTTCACTTTTCATAGTTAAATAATAATAGACTCGTATTAAAGAATGTAACTTTGAAAGTTATACGCCTCTCACTTTGTCTCCTCCATAGAGCCGGGCTCTATAACTCTACCCTCTAACCACAATGCTCTTTCGAGCAGGTGATAAAAATAATAATTTGCTATTTCCGATGCCCATCCATAATGAAACTTTAGATCTTGCGCGATTTTTTTACTGAATTTGAAATAGTAATATTAAAATTCAAGTTTTTATCATGTTAAAGGTCCTCTTTACTTATTTTTACTAATTACGAAATGAAGTCCCATGGGTTGTAGTTCGTAATTTATGTATATCCACTATTTTGTGGAAATTCCACTATTTAACCTGACTAATACATTTACAACAAAAACAACCTTTATTTTTCTAACAAGTTTTATATTTTTGTAGAATAAACGAAAATAAGGTTCTTCATAGGAATTCTTCAACAGAAAATCCAAATTTTCCTACTAGTTACACAATGATTAACTCAAATATTTTAGATTATAATAAAAGCATATTAAGATATTTTTAAAAATCTAGTAACCTATGATATTAGGTGGGATATGTTCAAGTTATAATGATAAGAGGGGACTAATATGACATATTTATATATAAAAAAGAAAAAACAAGCTTTTCAATTTTATCTTCAATTAGGTTTAAAATACTATATAAAATTATTATACAAAAATTATAACAAAAATAGCCATCCTATTCCTATCCCGAAATTACTTTAAATCTCTGAAACTTTTTTGTTAAAATTATACTATGACAGTTACGTCACGTCCTGCTCCACTTCAAAATATTTTACACTTTGTTTAAGTTTTAATTAGAAACCAAAAATAAATTAATGGTAGAGGTTTACGTACAACCAAAAAGTTAAGAGAATTTTAACATCCATCGGACATAATTTTTATTAATTCGAAACCAATTATAATGTATGCTATTAAAACTAATATTCAAAATTTAAATAAAAATTGAATTAAAAAATTAAGAGCATCATCTGTATCGCCTTTTAAAACATATCTCAGGTTACAGTGGCGTTAACATATTTAATAACAAAAAAAAAATGGAAAGAGAAATGAAAATTATAACTACAAGAAATGCAAAGGGAGCCAGAAAAAAAAAAATATTTCTACATTAGCTGGGAATCATGTAGAAAACATGTAGGAAATTTAACGTGGGATTACACACTTATTGGATTATATATGTAAGGTTTAACCTCTAGTAATGTATAGAACTTTTATTGCCCTTGATAAGTCCACACACGTTCCGTCGTAAGCAAGGATAAATTGTTCCAGTAAAATGGGAGGGAAGAAGTAAATCTAAGTCATGGAATTTCTTTAGAAAAATGCTTTTGTTAAGCATAAGCAAAAAACTCTTAAACTCCGTGAATTTAGGAAGAAAGGGTTGAAAAATATTTCCAAAAACTATAATACTGAAGAAGTTACTTATTTTACACAATTGCTGATTTTAAATATCAGAAGTTGGTCTAAAAATAATTAAAACACTCTTCAGTAGCAAGTTAAAAAAAAAATGTATTGCATCCACAAGCAATACCTTTAGAATACCAAATTAAGGCGTTAGTCCCAACTGAAGTCCTTTTCATCAGTAATACTAGAGCAGAGAGTAATTTTCATTGAAAGCTTTGGTCAAGTAAGTATGTGTTATGTCAGCATCACATACTGATAATGTTAGGTCATTGAATAAGTCAATAGTATCAGGATTAGTGTACATTAAGTCACTGTTCGTCATTGAGGTTATAATCTATTAATTTTCTATGAAAAAGGTCAGACGAAACGCGCAACTAAAGTCATAATTGAAAATCAAATATGATATTGCTTATTTATTAAATGACCAGAAAAAAAAAAAGAAGTAATTTCTAGAAGCTGTTCAAGATATGCTAAGGATTTCAGAGTATCAAATTTGTAGCATTTAGTGAAATGAAATACACCTATAGCACCAATACTGAATATAATGTATTAGATTATAAATAAAGTATGAATGAATATACTTTCTTAAATAATGATAGCATACATTTTACCCACAAAATTATAGATACCTTGTTCTAAGATGATTTTAGTTGGGGTTCGGTCGAGGTAGATCCAAAAAAACACAAATAAAAAAAATGTATTTTTTTTAATGAAGGATTATCTGCCAACGTTTCGGCTTACAATGTAAGCCGAAACGTTGGCAGATAATCCTTCATTAACAAAAATACATTTTTTTTAATTTGTGTTTTTTTGGATCTACCTCGACCGAACCCCAACTAAAATCATCTTAGAATAATATCTACGGTCAACAAACTCTCTTTTTGAACTTATAGATACCTTGTTGTTTTATAGATTTACCATAGAGAAATAATAACTCCTGGGTAGTGTCAGTATAACTACGGTTCCAATCATTCAATCAGCAAAGACAATACATTATCTCGTCAGTAAACAGGAGATTCGTTTCACTTCTCGCAGGACACTGTCCTCTGAACTTAAAAGGAAGACTGAACCGAACTTTTTGTAAAAGATCTCGACAATGAAGAATGAGTTCCTGGCTAAGTTGTGATATTTAAATGCTTCACAGTTAGTAAATGAGCAATATTAAATGACTTGATCTAGTATTTAAGGTCTCACCTAGGAAGAATATAGGTATATATGTTTATCTATAAAAGTAATTTATTTAAGGTGAACTAGGACAAGACATATCGAATCATGAGTTACTTCCAAACTTATGGTGAACATGAGTCCGAATTTACTGCTCTACCTGTAATGCTATTGCCAACACTGCCAGCCAGCTTAAGGTCGTGAAGGTGGATCAAGAGGGAAAACGACCTTCCTACAGCATACGTGATGATAGAAAGCTCTCTAAGAGTCTAAGCACTTCTAGAGGCTCCTCTTCACAGCTGACTGAGCAGTATTACAGAACAGTAGCAAAAGAGAGGACAACTTCACCCCCTAACAGTAGTGGCTCGTATCTTACATACTAAGACTATGTACAACTTACAATTAATCTGTTTTCTCAAACGAGGCACTAGAGGCGTAACTGTAGGGGACAGCGGCCCTCCCAGCAATGACTCCAGCTAACGTCTATATAACCTGACTGAGGTTGGGCGCTCCACTGCCGGGAGTCTAAGCACTTCTAGAGGCTGCTCCTCTTCTCTAGCTGACTGAGCAGTATTACAGGAGAGCTATATGTACTGTCTGAGGGCTGTCTATTACCTACCGGGAGTCTAAGCACTTCTAAAGGCTCCTCTTCTCTGCTGACTGAGCAGTATTACAGGAGAGTAGCAAAAGAGAGGACAACGTCACCCCCTAACAGTAGTGGCTCGTATCTTACATACTAAGGCTATGTACAACTTACTAGTATAATATTTCCCCAGACGAGGCACATAAGTATAGACTGTAGGGGATAGCGGCCCTCCCTCTAGCACCCCAAACTCACAGCTATATGTACTGCCTGAGGGCTATCTACTACCTACCGGGAGTCTAAGCACTTCTAGAGGTTCCTCTTCACAGCTGACTGAGCAGTATTACAGGACAGTAGCAAAAGAGAGGACAACGTCACCCCCTAACAGTAGTGGCTCGTATCTTACATACTAAGAGACTATGTACAACTTATTACTATGGGAGAAGGGCTAGACGAGGCACATAAGTGTCGACTGTAGGGGGTAGCGGCCCTCTCTCTCGCAACTCCAACTCACAGCTATATGTACTGTCTGAGGGTTGTCTATTGCCTACCGGGAGTCTAAGCACTTCTAGAGGTTCCTCTTCACAGCTGGCTGAGCAGTATTACAGGACAGTAGCAAAAGAGAGGACAACTTCACCGCCTAACAGTAGTGGCTCGTATCTTACATACTAAGACTATGTACAACTAATTACTATTGATGCTTGTTCAGACGAGGCACATAGGTATAAACTGTAGGGGGTAGCGGCCCTCCTTCTAGGACCCCCAGATCACGGCTATATGTACTGCCTGAGGGCTATCTACTACCTACCGGGAGTCTAAGCACTTCTAGAGGCTGCTCCTCTTCTCAGCTGACTGAGCAGTACTACAGGAGAGTAGCAAAAGAGAGGACAACTTCACCCCCTAACAGTAGTGGCTCGTATCTTACATACTAAGACTATGTACAGCTTATTACTATGGGAGAGGGGCTAGACGAGGCACATAAGTGTCGACTATAGGGGGTAGCAACCCTCCCTCTAGCACCCCAGCACATGACTATATGTACTGCCTGAGGGCTGTCTATTACCTACCGAGAGTCTAAGCACTTCTAGAGGCTCCTCTTCTCAGCTGACTGAGCAGTACTACAGGAGAGTAGCAAAAGAGAGGACAACGTCACCCTCTAACAGCAGTGGCTCGTATCTTACTCATACAAATTAAAAATATTATACTATCCCAGACGAGACAGGAAAACTTTGGGTAGACCGCTACCCCCTAGCACCCACAGCTCACAGGAAAGTGTATGTAATGTCTAAGGGTGGGCGCACCTCAGCCGGCAGTCTAAGCGCTTCTAGAGGCTTATTATTATAGTAAAGTAGCTAAAGAGGGTGTATTAACCCCCTCCCTTCCGTTCTCAAACTAAGTAAAACACATGAATTAAAATTTATCAAGATCATTTTATACAGATTCTCACAGATTCTAGCCTTCGCCATGAGATCGCAATNGCTATTAATCTTAATCCTAAATCTTGGGATTTTGTGTTTGCATGTGTGCGTATATAATTAGATTTTAAAAAAAGTCTAGTGATCACACAAAAAGATGAGTACAATAAATAAAATTTTCTTTTTGTGTGTTCACTACACTCTTTCTCCCTCCTGTTCTTATTTATTATATATATCACAGCCATGAGTGTTTCATTATATGTATATATATACCTGATAACATAATAACATGCTATAATAAAATGACTTCCGATAAAATTCAAGATTACTTGTGATTAGGAAGTTCATAAGATGCAAACAGTTGTATTTCAAAGTAAAATGGCATTAAAATCTTAATGTAACTATTAAAATAGCTCATTCAAAATTCTTATAAATATTCTCTTGTTGTGTTTGTATTTAGTTTACCTCAGAAACAGTTAGATAGTTTCCCGATAAAGAATATTTCAACTTGATCGGGAATTATTAATTAAGCTAACGGGAATTAATAAATGTGAGAATAAGCATTTCTCTTTTTGGCTACTTTTGTTCTTATTTATAATATAGGTCAGAGGATTTGTTTTCTGCCATCATTTTAAATATTGGTAATTATACAATTATTTAAGATATGATATAATAACAAATATAATTATTAGGAATATATTGTTGATAGTAAGAGTAATTGAAGATCTATATTTTTATCTAAATGAGGAAAATTAGAATGAAGTTTGAAAATGATTCGAAAAAAAAGAAGATGTAAACAAGGAATGTATTCCTCTCAGATGAAAGATGGAGAAGATTTGTTCTCACTGGATAAGAAAGGATTTGACTTAAGGGGAAGCAAGCGAGCTTTTGACAGCATCATATAAGCTGAAGCTCTGCTTATCTTCTCTAAGTATTTGTCGGGATCTTTTCCACTCAGTTCAGCTTAGCTTCAATGATTTTGAAATATAGTATATTGTTCTTTTCATAACATGATGAATCGAAAGCTATTGAAATAAAGGAAAAAAAAAAAAATTATCTAGTATGTCTTTGTTAATGAATACGAGGTGTGACACATTTAGAAAATGTATATTGAATTATGTTCTTACAAGTATTCATTTTCACTAAAATTGGCAAGTGCACCTAAATGAACTATAGTAATAATTTTATAGAAGATTTTAGAGATTATAAATTTCAACCTAGCTGAGATATTTTGTGCATTCAAGATACGCTATAAAATATTTTATTATTCAAATATGATTAACAAAAAAATAGCGAAAATTCAATCAAACTTAAATTCGCCATCCAAAAATTAAAATAATATATATGAGTCATATTCTCCATCAATGGGAGTCATATTACTAAAAGGAATCGAACAGTTCAAATCTACAATAAAAAACAACAATTTAATTTATTTATTTGGAAGTGATATTCACTAAACTATTTAATAAGCTCTTATTAAATAATTAATAGCGCTTACATCTTATTTCCTTCTTATTTTTCCCATATTTCCTTCTTATTATTTTAAAATGTACTTTTCTGGCACTTGTTCTGTCAAGAAAGAATGTATCTGTAAGCCTTTAATGACTACCATATAGGTGTGACACCCTTATACAACTTTTTATAGTTCAGTAGATGTCCTTATGCTTCGTGGTCATTATTGATTTTTATCTATTTGAGGCGGAGATCTTTCATTTTAATTAATAAACTACTGATTATATTAGTGTTTATTGGCAGAAATTTTGACTTAAGTAAATAACCCAACTCTTTTTTTAAGTACTGAAACACTTTAAAAAAAACGAGATAGTTAAATACTATCTATATTATCTAATAATAAATACCCTAGGAAGAGTGCTGGTCTTACATAAAACAATATTAATAAGTTTACAGTTCTCGTGTTACCTAATGTGTGTATATATATATATATATATATATATATGTATGTATGTATGTATGTATATATATAAACCTAACTAACGAAGGGCGAGAATTTTCCCCAAACATTTTACTTTTTGTAGTTTTTTTTGTGTGTTCGCTACCCTCTTTCTTCCACCTGTTCTTATTTACTTTATATATCACATCCGCGAGTTTTTCATTTACTATATATATATATATAAATATACGCACACATTAATGGTAGCATAACATGTTAAAATGGCATTACTAAAAGCAAGCTCTCATACAATGTAATCATACATAATGATAAACTATAGATCCGATAATAAAAATTTAACATTTAAATTGGACATATAACTCCTTTGAATAATTGCTTATTTGTGCTTATAATTCTCAAACAAACTAATTTAATAGTATAACGATAACTGAATGTCGATCGTTACATAACTTAACTGTTACGACAAAAACAAAAAGTACTTAAATAATATAAATTCAATTTGACAGTAATAAAAGATCATTTTTTAACTACACTTTCATTTTCTGTAGTTTTAAAAATAAAATTTGATTATCTATTTAAAAATTTAGGTGATATTGGTGATTTATTTGAAGAGCAATTACTTTTAATTTAATAAATGTAGTCTGATTTTTCCTTTAGTGAGAAATCATTTTTCAATTTAAAAAAAAAATCATTTTTTAAACAGCAATTGTTTCTGTGCCTTACGTTTGACGACATAGAATTTCAGGAGAGATAGAGTATAGCACAAATATAGAGCAGCTTAAAAGTAAAGCTGTAATTGAAGGAGGGCCTCTAATGAAGGATCTTGAGATCCTTTTTAAGTCGGAGGATGGAGGATATTGAGATGGGGCAGAATGGATTTTGGAGAAACATATTCGATATATTTAAGTCAGGATCGGATGGTCTCGACATGAAACGACTGAGGAAGCGGCTGGTCGCATCAAGCGGCAAACTGGGTACATACCTTGGGCTGCAGGCGCTGGCAAGTCCTGCCTCCGGGAGCTCGTCTATCGATCTGGCACTGTTTGTGTGTGGGGCGGGAGAGGCGTGCGCACCCACATCCCCACCCCTACCGGGAGGTGTGGGTGCGAGGTGTGGGGGAGGAGGGTACGGCTGCTGCCCAAGGGAGGAGGGGGTGACTGACGGGCAAACAGAAACATCCAACACACACACACACACACACACACACACACACACACACATATGTGTGTGTGTGTGTGTGGTTTCAGATCTTGGAATCTCAGAGAAGTATAAATGAATCTCCAGAAGGAGAAGTGCTATATGAACAAGTTTTCCTTCCTATATTCTTTTCATATTTCTAAAAAAAAAAATAATAAATGAAAAAACTATGTTATTTAAATGGTATGATAAATTTAGCTTGCTTTAAATCTGTTGGCATTTGCAGTCACAACTATGTAGAACGAGATTTTTTATTTATTTTGCTAAATTGCTTTTAAGAACTTAAGAGAAGTTTCTAGCTTCAAAAAAGTAATGAATCTTTTTTCCAACAAACTCAAGTCCAAAAAGTTAAGAAGTATTTCAGCTACAATTATCAAAAAACTCATTACTATTGACCGATCGGGAAGAATAGCTATACAACTTGATCGAGTTACTGATAGAACTTTTGACTTTTTGCACAGACTTTCAATTATAGATTGGATTGTGCTCAAGACCACTCTACTGCAGGATTTTCATTTCTTTTGTGCCATATATTTGAGAAGGAAACAACCTCTATATAGATACCATGTGTTCTGAACAATAGGATTCTGTTAGGCAATTGATATCTTCAAAAATATAAGAACAACGGGTAACGCAGGTTGCTCATACAAGGAATTGAAATGCCTATCTAATTCCCTTTAAAGCATACTCTAATTTTGTTAAATTCCATTCGACTTATTTTTTTTAAAAAAAGGAAAAAAAAAACCTTAGTTTAGACATTTGTATCAAAGAAGAAACATGAGTGTCCTATGAAATTCTCGAAATCGCTGGTCTTGAAATTATAAATATGAAAGGGAAGGTTTACCTGACCATTACACAGTGCGGCTTTGGTCTGAGAAATTTTGGTTGAAGTTTGAAAAGTGGAGACGTTGAAACGGAAAAAGGGTTCCGGGCGACCATTAATGGATATTGATGAGGTTCTGCGGGAGGCTGTTGAGCCAATTCTGTCTACACAAGTACTCGCGAACTTGCCAGGGAGTGTGCTGTGTCGACACTTGAGTTAGACACCATCGACTCTCCATGGAGAAGGTGAAAAAAAGCAGTATACTGGTCCCTCCAGAACTTACTCGTGCAATCTATCTGATCTGAGAGAGACTTGCTTGTAAGCAGTCACATTAACTGGTAAGAGATATTGATATTATATTGAAAAACCCTTTTAATATTTTACCGGAAGATTGCCACATATGATAAAAAGTATGTTTACTGAAGAAATCCGAATGCCCGTAAGCTGTGGCTGGATCACGGGTAAAAAGTTTTTCCGACTGCAGTAAAGAAGAATTTGGAAAAAAAAATCTGTTCTTTGATAATTTTGAATGTGCTATTCATCAAGAAATACTCTACAGTGAACAACTGGTAGGATTGTACGCGAAGTTGTCTAATTGTTATCCTGTTTTCATCGACCGAAAAAGGCTTTTATTTCAACAAGATAATGCTCGTCCTCACGCATAGACACACACCCGTAAACCAAAGAAAAAAATAATAATGGACTATACTTCGAGTATTAATTGTATTTTATATCAAAGATATTATTATACAAATATTTGGTTGATTTTGTTAGGTAATTTTTTTTCCAGCCGTTTAATTAAACAAAAGCAAGAAAATATAAGTAAAGATAGAGTAACTTTAATCATTTTAATAAATAATTTCGAATAATTAATAAAAACTTTCGTAATTTTTATCAATAATTATGTAATTGATAAAATTACGAAAGTCTGTCACGCAGAAGCAGTGTAAATAAAACAGGTTTTCCATGTTTCGTTAAAGATGGATATGAATAAGAGTAAATTTGAAGTTATTCCAAGTTCAATGTGAGTAAAGGGTAAGGTCGCATAAGGATGGTAATAAGCCGTCTCGGAGGGAATAGTAAGGAGGCACTCAACCATCCTAAGTACATTCTTAAAACTTTTTTTTTTTCAGTGTAAGAATTTCGTAAAATTTTCGAATAATGTAAGAAAATTTCATTTTACGTTTAGTACGTAGTCATCAGACATGATTAGTGTAAATGATTACTACTTAGGATGAGATGAAATTTTCTTACATTATTCGAAAATATAATAAGCCTAATGGCTTATTATACATGTTTCTTAGAAGAGAGATTTTAGTCAAATTAAATGACTAGTTTGATCATAGAAGCCCAAATGAAATATAAGGTAAAATAAGTGTGGTTCAGAGTAGCTCTGACCCAGCCAGCTGTTTTGAGATGAAGAAAATCAATCAACTCTACTAGTTTGTTTTTTAAATATCTTCAAGAAAATCCTTAGGGTACAACAAATACAATAGAACTACTGTATGAAAATGAATTTACATTTGTTCTATTTATTTAATTTTTTCATATCACTGCTAAAAATATTAAAGATTGCTCAATTTGGTTGTTCTGTAAAGATTCAATTATTTTTCATCCGGTTTCAGCAAAAAACGAATACGGCCAACGAAATATTGATCTAGCTAAAAAGACAGAATTAGCCTTCTTTTCAAGTTACTTTCTTTAATAAGTATTTTTCTTACAAATCCAAGAAAAATACTATTTCGAATGTTATCAAAGCAATAGACAATATTAGGGTTTTGAAATTACAACTTTTTCGAAACTTAGGACTCGGCCTTTGCTAACATCAGTCATAAACTTTTGATTATGCAACAATCTAGAGGAAAAAGCATAAATACCAAATTCGGCTCCTATATTTTAAAAAAGGCAGACGCTACAGTGAATATAAAAAAAAAAAGCCTGAGGTTCCTGAATGTTTATTTTTAATTTTTGTACTATTTTAAAAAAAATTAAACTACTATTTGTACTCTCTTTCAAAATGTGAAATAGCATTGACAATTTCTTTCCTTTTTCTGTTAGCAAAAATATTTATAAAAAAATATATTCTAACCAAATATGAAAAATATTGAGTTTAATCCTTTATATTCTAAAAAAATTGAATTAAAATTATTAATTTAGCATTAAAAATGCACTCAGGTATTACTTCGTTGTACTAATTGTTTTAATGAAAATAAATGACTATTTGTTCAGAAACATTAATCAAAGACATATTTTCAGAAACTAAAATAAATTATAATTATTTAAAATGTTAAACATTCCTGTATAGCGTCTATGTATTATGTGAATAATCTGAATTAAATTTACAGATTTTTAATTTCTGGACTTATAAAGAATTGAAATATGTTTCACGAATATGACATTACCTAAACTGTAAGCAAACCTAAATATTATATATATATATATACTTTTTTGTTCAATCTAACTTTTAAACTTTCTGAGCAGATAGTGTAAAAACTCTGTAATCTAAACAGCAAAAAATATTGACTTAAGAAGTTATTATTTTANTAATTTATATATATATATTTTTTTTTTTAATACAAACTATTTGGCAGGCTTTAAGAGAATGTCTAGCCTATGAATGTTATTAAATTCACTTCAACAGTTTTGAAGTTATGATAGATATTGTATATTCTATATTCAATTCTTCAACTAATACTTAATAATTGATATCCTTAATTTATTATTCCAGATATCTACATAGTTGATCCAAGTTTTCCCATTGAGGTAATCGGGCACTAATGACTTCTCCAGGGTAAAAGTCCAAATCATCGCTTTCTGAATTCCTCGAGGATAGGGCATTTTCCTTGGAAATGAATTATACACTCCTTTTCATTTGAATTGCACAGACTGCAGGTTCCCTGCTTCAGCCTTTTGTTTGTACTTCAGGCTTAATAACTCTTCCCTTGCCTTGAATATCGGCTGCCCTAACTAAAGAGGATTGGTATCAGTAAGATAACCGCTCTCTCACAGATCTTATCTGAGGGATTTATATGAATAGTATAAAATGATGATTTTTCAAAATAAATAATAAATAAATAAATAAAATTTGTTCTGTACCATTACTTCTCCGCTTACCGTACTGTAATTTTTCTTCTACTAAGCTCTTCCACAGTACAGTAGCGTCCTGCTTATTTTACCAATAAAAACCAATGATCCCAGCCCCATTAGTTCTTGACAATAACAATGGCCGAAAGTCCATCAATCATCATCAACACCAGAGTGAGGGCACTCGAATCCCCCCCTCCCCTTAATTGCCAGCGTCCTGGATATTCGTAAAATTATTTCTACGTCTTTGTAGTAAATTATGTTAAGAAAAACAAACTGTGAGAAATAAAAAGAAAGGTGAATATATATATATATANTATATATATATATATTAAAGTATTTTAAAGCATCCCTAAAGCTAAAATTTCCTTTCTTAAACAATTGTTTTTAGGCTTTTTTTGTAAATAATCACATTTAATTTATTTGTAGTTGTCTGATAATTAGCTGTAAGTAATTCATATTTTCTAATTATTTATTTATTAGTGAGCAAGGGCAGTAGGCTCGATTGCTATCTATTATTAGATGTACTTCTTTGTTATAATAAATTAACTTCAATTTATCTCGGTACTTAATTATTATTGACCCGTAGCCCAAAACGTCAGACCTCTAGTAGACATGGTCCCCGAACGCTTTCAATACATTACATTAAATTAACACATTTACAAATTAATGAAATTTAAAAAATTGAAAATGACTCCATATGAACTTTTACTTAATGCTTTAATTTCTTTCTAAATTTCGATTAAATAACTATTAACCACTGCTTGGTCCTTGGCAACAATCCATTGTGGACGTCTTTGAAAAATGTTGAATTTTATAAAGATAAAAAGTAGTAGAAGCAGTATAATGTATAGTATTTAGTATGCTTTACTGGCGTGCTTAGGTCATATATTTTTTGATGGTTTAATAAGTAAATCGTAAATATATAATAAATACTAATGATATAACGTAAAAAAAAAAAAAAAAATGAGTTTTTATGTGTTTTTCAAGCACTAAATTTTTATCAAGAAAATAGAGGAGAATATATGGAAAACTCTGAAAAATATTCGGAATATTAAACATTTCCCTATGTTTCTCAGCGAAAGGTAGAGGATAGCTTCATGTAAAATAGCTGGGATTCCTGAAACATTTCGAGCGGATGCTTGCATCATTTGGGTCAGTCTTTAATAGAAAACTCCACTGTGTAGCTTATTTTATTTTTTTTTTTTTCCTTAGTAGATTTGAATAAAATTAAATGGGTGGCTTTGTTCGAATTTACGCTGCCTTCAGAAGGAATTTACGTGTACTGTAAGGTTTCTTATAATATATTTTAAAAATAATTTTTTTTTTCTATACAAGAAATGATTACTACTTAGGATGAG
>KZ807369.1:281763-297808 GCA_000696205.2 Oncopeltus fasciatus | reverse complement strand
ACACTAGTGCGGGGAATTTAATAACTTATCAGACTTGTCCCGGTAGCATAAGTGGTAAATGCACCGGCCCGGATAGCAGGAGATCCAGGTTCGAGTCCTGGCTGGGACAGTTAGATTTTTTATTCTGTTTCCTTGCACTAAAAATTGTTAAAATTTACGTGGGATTAAATACGACAGAAAAATAATATTCATAAAATTAAAATTTAAAAGTAAATAACGAGAGTCATTTAAACAGCTTGACAATGTCAACTCCTCCGAGCATAAGACGATATATTCGTCTACCTCTGAGGTTAGACTCTCGACACCAGTGCGGGGAATTTAATAACTTATCAGACTTGTCTCGGTAGCATAAATGGAAAATGCACCGGCCCGGATAGCAGGAGATCCAGGTTCGAGTCCTGGCTGGGACAGTTAGATTTTTTATTCTGTTCCCTTGCACTAAAAATTATTTTAAAATAATGTATGTTCATGGAAAACAGTATTTCATAATTTATTATTCCATTGAAGGTAAACACCCACTTATAACGATTTTCCTGTCAAGCTAATTTTTTAATAAACAAAATATGTCATTAAGGAATTCTTAATAGGTGAGTAAGTGACCGCTTCAGTGTTTCGTTGGTAAAAGAAAATATTTTATATCTAAACAGTACAATATCATTCTATTCAAAGGTTCAAGTTAAACTTTTACTCTAAGGAATCCTAAATCAAATGAAAGTTTGAAATGAAATATAAATTATATTAAATTTAAATATGAAAAATCATATACAACTTAAGATTTAAACCTGAATAATTTTTGACTAAATTATTTAGTAGTTACCTAAGGGAGACTAAGATTAAAATAATTTCCTTAGTGATTTCCTTAGGAATTTTTACACCTATTTTTATTATAATATATACAAAATTACCTTATTAATTATCTACTAAGTTTTTAAATCTAATTATCCAAGCCATCTTGGCTGTTTGAAGTAGAACCATCGGTAATACGAGGAGAACTAAGAGAGTACAAGTGTAAATCTAAAAGTATTGGCGAATTTAAGTCCTCTCTCTGGGACCCCTGGAGCCTCCCCGAACACGCCTCAAGATGAGGTGTACAGCATGAGTAGCCAGCACAGCTAAACTCGCTAAGAAAGCGAATGTACTGACATTTATCCCTCTTGACACCCTCCACCGGCACACTCCGGGTCACAAGGGAAGGCGGGTGCTCCAGAGTCCTAAACGAGGTCATCCGGGCACCTCTTTGAGGATGGCTTACTTCCACAGATAGATGAGCGAAGAAGAAAATGTACCCTGACAACGAATTATTTAGTCTAAATATCTAAATAGAAAAGTAATTATAAATAGATGGTTTATTTTAAAGTTACACAATTTGATAGAAACTCGGCATTGTCATGTGTTTCTGTTAAGGAGTAATTGGTTAAATAATCAACTCATTAGAAGCAATAATACTTAAAAACGGTTAATCCTGACATCACAAGTCACCCTTATAGGGACATGATGATTAAAGAAGACAGATTCCTAAAAAAATACAAAATCAATGCCCTTTCTTGAATATCGGTTCAGATGATTTTAAGAAATTGAAAGACTAATTCTGATTCCTCTTCTGAAAATTGTTGTCACAAAATAGAAAAACCGTCACAAGCTGATTGGGTAGTTTTTTGTGCGTTTGTATGTGTGTGTTAAATCAGTATTATACCCGAGGATCTTTGCCAAAGTTCGGCTCGTTGGATTATTCTGCGTTAATTTCTTAGTCCTAGACTCGCCATGAGAAAAATATACTTCCAGAAAAGAAATATGAGTTAACTAATTGTTATCATTCGGTAAAATGTTCAGTAGACTCAAGTAGAATTTTATATTTATTGCAAAAAAAAAAGAAAAAAAAAAAAGTCCTTCCACAGAAATTAAAAATGCATAACCCATCAGAGAGGTTCCTTGAAAACAAACATTTGCAAAAACATTTCAAGGTTTATTGGGGCCATATTTTCTTTAATATAAAAAGCCAGTATCCGTAATTTATGAAACAAAAAACAATTTCTCTTTTGAAGTAAACTAAATTAAAGTTAGACTGGAGGTAAATATATATTCACGAGGATAGATTTATTAGATTACTAAAGCTCTAAGGAGACGCAATCAATCAGCTAGAAACTATAGAATGATTTCTTAAATATTTGCGTACATTTGCAACGAAGTTGAGCTATTAAGAGCTGCAAGATTCTTGAAACGTTTTATCTAAATTATGCACGTTTTAATGTTCTATTTATACGCCATATTTAAAGAAACAATAAAAAAGTTAATATTTGAATTTAATTTTTCACTTTTATAATTTTTAAATTAATTTTTTTTTTGAAATGGGGCAATGTGCAATAAGGGTTCACACATATTTGAATTTATATATATACACACACACACACACACACACATACTGTTTCGTAGAAGATATCTTCCAACTAGCAATATAGTGTCCAATAAATTAGCAAAATGAAGTTATTTTAAACTTGAAATGCTTTGATATCAGTTACTTTTGAAATCTAATCCCTTAGAAGTGTTACATATTCATATATTACGAAGTTCGAGGTTCAATTCTCGAGTTATAACTTATCCGTCATTCTTTCGGCAATCTCTCCCTTTCCCGCTCAACTCCCTCCCCCTTCTCACTCTCTCTTTCTTTATTAATGTTTTTCTTCCCCCGCTGCACTTTAGGGCTACCATTACACCGGTACTTCCAATTTCCTAGCAATAAATACACAAATGCTTGATCATCCGTCGTAGAAAGCACGGAGATTCTATCTCTCTATCTACAAGGCGCTACAACCCTTATGTGGATTTTCGCATCCTACAACATAGCAACTTCCCTCTGTTTCGCTGCCATTCTCCAAATCCTGTCGGCCGGGAGTAGACTTTCATCAGTTTTAACGCCATCTTGCCATATCTTCTTTGGTCTGCCCACTCATCGCTTGCTATACATCTGCTCATCCAGCAAATTTCTGGGGATATCACCCTCACACGTTCTTGCGGCGTGTTTTAGGCTCATTTAAGCCTGCTAAATATTTTTGTCTGAACTACAAATATTCCATGGTAAAGCTGGCCTAGCTCTCGATTAGTCCATTGCCTTCAATTCTCTCCTTCGCAAATAGGTCAGAAATATTTTTTTTCGAATCTAATCAAAGATCATTTTTCGTGTTTGTGTGGGTTCAATATTCTGAAGCTTTCAAAAATACGGGTCTAATGGGTTTTGTACATATATTTTTTGTATTTTGGACGCACGTGAGAAGAGCTTGCTTCTCGTGTATTTTGCAAACCAAAAATGCACCTATTAGTCAAAAATCCTTAGAGTTAGACCTGAGGTGATTTTAATTTTATCTGTAAGGAGAGGAATATTGGGCGATAAAGAGGTGTAAATGTATACACCTTGCAGATAAAATAAAAAAACACCTCAGGTCTATCTTGCAGAGCTTTATAAGCAAGCGTTCACAGCTCATAACAGAGTATAAACTTTACTTTTATTATTTTATTACTGCGACCGATCTGGACATATGATGTAGAACTATGAGTGCCGCTGATCCTTCTTACATTTACAGCGGATGCAATAATTTCAAAGCAAAGTTCAAAGAATAATTGCAAACGCTCCATATTATATATCCGACTCTACCCTTCATCACGATTTTAATATTTCTTTCGTCCACACTTTATCTCCACCCACTTCACACTCTTCCACGGCACCTAATTAACACTAATCCATATGTCAAATCCCTGTCATCGGACATTTTTCTGGCATTCAGAACGAAAAATCGACATGGATAGTGAAGTAAGTTTGATTTTTTGAAGTTTTAACTACTTTGTTTATCCGCGCCTATCTTATTTTTTTAAATATTAGGATTAGGATTAGGATCAGGTTATAGGGCGATCAACATCATGGTTATTACGCCCTGACTGTTGGGTTTTTAAATATTATTTATTTCATTTTATAAATGGGGGGGGGGGGGCTTTTATTTATATAACTTGATATAATTTGGAAAAAATATTTTTAATAAACGAGAGTTTCATATACGTTCATTTTCTTACACATATGTAAATATAAGGAGCATAATTAAATCGTATTTACATGGGAATCTTGGAATATAAAAGTGATAAATCAAGGGCGCACATACACCCAGGATCCCCCCCTCTCCACCATGGGACAAGCTCCACCTGGTCAGCTCTGCCTTGGGAAGCCCACATCTAGGTAGTCGACCTACTGGTCTGGGATTGAATTTGTGCTTGGTGATACCAGGCGAACCACAACCTCTAGACCAACTTGTGGTTGGACCAGTTACAGTACCAAGAACCACCTCGGCATCTGTACAAAGGCATCTGAATTTATTGAGGTTTCTATTTTAATTGCATTGAAGAGAGATATATCTCTAATAGACATCAAAGCATTATTCAAAACTGTGGAATCGTAGCCAAGGGGAACATCTATATCTGGAGGGACATTATGTCTTGCAAAAAGAGTTTTAAATTAGGGCATTGAGAAAAAATAAGATCGACTATTATATGATTTAGGAACATTTTGGAGCGTCATATTTAGCTATGAGATCACATACGTGACTCGTGTGTAACCAATGCGAAGTCGGGAACTTCTTCCCTCCTTTGAACTAGGCAAATAAAAATTTAAGCCACTTATATATAATTTAAATTTAACACATTGACTTTCATTATGATAATCGAAATATTACAGCTCATGTGTTAATTAAAATTTAACTTTAGGTGCAGAAAAACTACCTATTTAGCCAATTTAAAAAACTTATTTATTTTACTCTCTTTGGCCTTAATTTAATAAATATTATACGGCCATTTTCCCAGTGAAAACAACTAATAAAGATCTATCGATCGTTAAATTAAAATTTGGTTTTCAGGTAAACCCTAGCACTATTAATTTAATCAATTAAATTAATTAAAATACACATATTTTTAAATTGTATTTTTTGGATAAACCTGGACCGAATCCCAACAAAAACAAATATACTATTAATCTCTAGTTGAAAAACTCTCCATTTGGACTTAAAGTAAAGGTTCCAATAATAATGTTATTCNTTTTTTTAAATTCGTTGTGGTGATCAAATTACAAAATGTTTTAATTTAACAAAAAGTAATAAATAAATAAAATTTAAAAAAAACTAACTATTTAACTACAAAATATAGAAATTATCATGAATTAGGTAAATGAAACTAAATGTTCCGGAATTTCTAATATGAGGATAACACCAAATTAAAATTGTGCTGAATTATTAGATTCATACTTTGTTAGAAATAGTAAATATTACCCTTCGAAACTTAAATTCATAAATTTTAACATATAAATGTTGAGCATGAGCAAGAAAAAATGTATGTATTCCAGAAATGGAATCACTATAAATGGCAGTGGTCTTTCAGGGACAGGGGGTCGCAAGCAGTGCAGGGAGGAGTGCCATTAACAGAGAGTGGGGGAGGGGGTTAGGTTTCAGTGGGGTGTGATGGAGAATGTGATAAGGGTTGTCTGTAGGGTTGGGGGCCTTATCTCTGTAATTCCTCAGAGATAATGCCGCAACGTCAGCGCCCACCTCCGCCTATACCTACCAAGCCCCTGACCACCAAAAGGCTTATCAGCCCATCATATCAGTTAAAACAGCCAGACTCAATAAGCTACGTTCAAGGCTTCAGAATATTGGATAATGCCACCAAAAGAAAGTCTAAATTACAACATATTGTTCAAGACTAGGGAAGTAGGTGTCATGAGGACCTGTACGGGCAGGGCTAAATGAAGAAATCCAGATGCTTCCTTCCTTTTGGAGAAGGGAATTAGGAATACGCGGAAATCCTTATGAAAATCTTCTAGGCCCTCCTCGACACTTCTACAAAATTTGATAAAAGCAGTTCGCCAGCGACCCCCCGATTCAGTGATAAGATCGCGTGCCTCAGAGTGTTGGGCTGGTTGTAGCCTATGTAGTGCCGCTAACTGTTAAATGATAAGTGACAGTAATTTTTTTAAAAATAAATCTTAATTTATTACATTCTATTTCTTAACATTTTGTAATTTGATGACGGATAAAATAAATAAATCTTAAAATAATATACATATATAAAATAAAACAAGTGCCATANATAAAATATAAAAATATAAAAATAAATAAATCACTGTGCAGGGAGATGGGCCTCATCGACCCCACTCCTAATAAGTTTAGGCATTAAGGCCCAGTAGATCGCGAGGCCATTTCCGTTTTAGTCGCCGGGGAGGATTATGAGGATTGGAGTCCGACGACAGGGATTGGACATATGGATTATTAGGATAAAATTGGAGTTTGCTATGGAAGAGTTTGAAGCGAGTGGAGATAAAATCTTTGACAAAAGGAATATTTAAGTCGTGATGAAGGGTAGAGTTGGACACATAATGTTGAGCGTTAGTAATTATTCTGAGAATTTTGGACTGAAAGGATTGTATTAGTTGGATATTGGAAGGCTTAGCGCCACCCTACAGTTCTGCACCATAGGTCCAGATTGGTCGTATTGTGGTCTTGTAGATGGTCAGTTTTTTTCTAATGTGAGCTGTGAGCGCCTATTTATAAGGCTGTATGAGTCCGTGGCGTCTGTTGAGTTCTTGTCGCTTGATTTTAGTATGTTCATTCCATTTGAGTTGTGAGTCATGGTGAAACCAAAGGTAACGGACTGAATCAGAGAGAGGGATAGGGATGTTATTGTATGTAATATTATCAGGAGAATCTTTTCTTAGTTGAAAATTTACCTATACGCATTTTAATTCTCCATTTGCTGCACCACTGCTGAATAGCATAAAGGTGGTTTTGTAAAATGTTAGAAGCGGTCTTGGTATAAGGATGGGAGGAGAGGATGGCATTGTCATGAGCAAAGAGAGCTAAAAGAGTATTAGGATGAGTAGGGATGCCTGCAGTATAAAGGATAAAAAGGATGGGTCCAAGCACACTGCCCGGTAGTGTTCGGAGTAATCTAATCCTTGCCGGACCCTAAAGAAACGGTTAGAACGATAAGATTTGATGATTAGGTAGATGGTACTTGGAAATATGGACTTGAGCTTATATAATAGTCCAGTATGCCATACTCGGTCAAATGCTTAAGTGACATCTAAGAATGCACCAGAACAAAATTCTTTTGGCTCCAGGGAAGAGGAAATAAAGCCTACAACGCGAAACACCTGCTGGACAGTAGAATGATGGAACTGATGATTCCAGTAATCTAAGAGATAACTTCGCACTCCGCAAATAGTGGGGAGATCCTACAATAATTGGATCAATCAAATTTATTCCTCTTATGGTAGGAAATATCAGGCACTGCTTCAGTTCTCGTACATTTTTCTTTTGTCCATGCTATACAGATACTTAATCAGCCATTTTCCACACTCTTGAAACAGCGCAATTAGAAGATTATCAGATCCTGTTGTGTTCACACTGCTAAGATCCACTTCTTTCCCTGGGGATGGCTGAAAAAGAAGCATCGTTCCATAGCTCCTTTCCAATTCGAAATGTTCGCATTCAAGACACCAAAATGATGGTTACTAAATTTATGTATACGAGGTGTGGCTGTTAAATAACGATACTGATGCTGTTACAGAAGAACTACGCATGCGCTAATTCCAAACGACTGATAGCTATGCAGCGTAAAGTCTTCTCTTTCGATTGCAGCGCCTCACATGTTTTTCTCGAAATTAGTCTGGCCGTAAACTTTGTTTATGTAAGAGGTGTTTGTTTCGTCCGAAAACATGATAAGTGTAATAGAAGAGCAAATGAATTGTCATGAAATTTCTCGTGAAATTAGGTAAAAAATCTACTGAAACTTATCGTTTACTAAATGGAGTTTATGACAATGAATGTTTATCACGTGCACGAGTTTTTGTGTGGTTCAAGCTTTTTCAAGATGGCCGAGAATACTTAAGAGATGACTGCTCCCGTCGGCCTTCCACGTCTAAAAATATCAAAAAGGTCGGTCATCTGGTTAAATCTGACCATCGGTAAACGATTCGTGAGATTGCAGAAACTGTTGGAATAGACAAAGAAAGCGTAAGGCAAACTTTACATATATAATATTTAGCTGAATATTGAACGTGATAAAAACTAAATATGTATAAATTTAAAACAATATATTTTACACCAATAGTCTCGCTATTTAATAGCCAACCTCGTAAAAAATAAATATATATATATATAAATATTTGTGTTCCTATAGATTGATCATGTAAAACCCTCCTGATTTTCAAAGTTATAAAAGAATTTGGAGCATATCCTAAAATGTATTTTTTGCTAAAGGTGGATAAAGGTAGACAAACTAAATAACAATAACAAATAACTAGATAAACTAGTTTAAACCATTAGTTTTATTCTAATTTTATACAAACATTTCATTAAGGATAACAAATGAAAATTGGTTGTTTGAAATACACTAAATAAGAGTTCAAACATAACATCATACCCAATAGAAGCTGTTATAACAAACATGTTTCTTAAATAAATCCTAAAACTTAAAGATTGGCTCTAATAATCAATTCTTTCAAGCAGAAGATTGAGAATCAGTTGTACTGATCACTCTATCTAGAATGGTCCACCTATAAGGTTCAACCCTTGCCTTCTTCTTCTGAGATAGTCCCGAAGCATTTCTCTAGAGTTAAAAATATTCGTCAATTAATAAAAAAATATTATTTTTGTTTCAACTACTGCTTTATAGTTTTAAGATTTTTAAGAAGTACAGTGTTACATTTAAAGATAAGTCAAATTAGAATCTGAGAAAATTAAATTGAGACTTTTAAAAAATGTCTTAAAAATAAATAATATAAAATAAAAAGAAACTTATTACAATTATCTTTATTAAACCGTTCACGACTCCTATTAAATGATATGATCAATGTGTCTCTTCCAGACAAATCAGTCATCGGTCCATATTTTAAGTAATGGGAGACAATTTTCAGAGAACAAAAGCCCTTATTCTCTTCCTTCACTTATTACATGACTGATAAACGAGATGTGGTTATTAAATAACGAGGCTATGGCTGTAAAATATTTTATTTAAATTAATACATATTTAGTTTTTATCACCTTCAATATACACCCATCCTTAAAGCGCTTCATACGAATTTTCCACTGTTCGAAACAGTGCTTGAAGTCTTGTTCTGTTGAGCTCCTGCATGAGGCATTTCGCTTTTTCTGTCACAGCTTCAATAGACTGAAATCTTGTTCCTTTTAATGCAGATTTGACTTTGGGAACACATAAAAGACACACTGCCAGGTCAGGCGAATGGTCTGGGATGTTGTTCTTGGCTGTTACTTGGAAACATCTCGACAGAAAATGCATTGCTAACCGCTGTGTTGTCTTTATGGAGAATCCATGGCTTGATTTTCCCATTTTTGACATGAATTCAGGCCATTTTTTCCATACTCTTTCGCTGAGTTGATTAAGCACCTCACGGCAACAATATTGATAATGTTTGACCTTCATGAACCCAGTGAAGGTACACAATCCCATTAATGTTGAAAAAACGATCATCATTTCATTGAATTTTGATTTGCTCATTCGAGCTTTTTTAGCTTTGGTGAGGTTGGACCCTTCCAATGTACAGATTGACGTTTAGTTTCAGGATCATTAGTTAAAAACCAAGATTCATCACATGACTATTTCCAAGGAGTTCAGGTAATTTTCGCGTGAGAGTTTTAGGCACCACTTTCACACACACATTTGCATGTTCTAATTGTTATGTAAAATTTGCCTTACGCTTTCTTTGTCAATTCCAACAGTTTCTGCAATCTCACGATTGTTAACCGACGGTCAGATCTAACCAGATGACCGACCATTTCGATATTTTCATCCGTTTTAGACGTGGAAGGCCGACGGAGGCAGTCATCATCTCCAACGTCTTCTCGGCCATCTTGGAAACATTTGAACCACTCAAAAACCCGTGCACATATTAAACATTTATCGCCATAAACTCCATTTAATTAACGATAAGTTTCAGTAGGGGTTTTCATGCAAAATTTCATGACAAGTCGTTGCTCTACTATTACACATAGGTGTAATAGTAGAGCAACCGAGTACATGATAGCATGTATTCGGCAAAACGAAACTAACACCTCTTACATAAACAAAGGTTACGGCCTTCGTTCTGATTTCTAAACAAACATGGGAGGCACTGCAATCGAAAGAGAAGACTACGCAGCACAGCTGTTGGCCATTTGGAATAGCGCATGAGTAGTTCTTCTGCAGCAACAACAGTCACGTTATTTAACAGCCATACCTCGTACTTATCTATATTCAGACAAATTGGCTGTTTAACCTTTTATATTTCATCTACTGCTCTCTTATCCATTCCTTAAGTTGTAATTACTTCTCCGACGAAAAAGAATTTATTCTTCATTTCAATGCCATACATTAAAGAAATAAAATTTGGTTGCACCATTTAAAAACAATGTTCAGGAAGTCTACATATATAAAACATATAAAACAAGGGAATGAAAATGTGAACTTAACCACACTTTCTAGAGGAAAGAGAAATTTCTGATGCGGGGAGAAGGGAAGTGCAGTGGTTAGCACATTTGGCTAGTGACCAGGAAAGAAGATTCACATCTCTCCATAACAGAAACTTTTTTCATGTTTCTCTAATTCACTAATGTTTCTAAAATATATTCCATAGTATTTTATACAAGAAATGCAAGGGAAAAGAATAAAAAATCTTACTACCTCAGCCAGGACTCGAACCCGGATCTCCTTTCCGGGCAGGAGACCCGGGTTCAAGTCCCGGCTGAAGTAGTAAGATTTTTTTTATTTTTTTCCCTTGCATTTCTTGTATAAAATTAAAGTGGGATTAAATACCACAACTATAATCAGTATTTATATTCCATAGTTATTAAAGATGCTAGATCTGGTGTCACCACTTTAATTCTATTTTATTTTATTCTTAACTCCATTAGGTTACTTTAATAAGTTCGTAACTTTTCATTACTTGTGGGAATTTCTTGAAACATCTGGGAGGTAGGTGAGACCTCTAGGGAGAAATTTATGACATGGGAGTAGGGGAGCCAACTTTGTGCAGCGATTAGCCACGTCTGGCTAGTGACCAGAAAGCAGATTCAAATCCTCCAAGGTATAGCTTTTTTCAAAAGCAATAATTTAAAAATATTTTCCAAAAGATTATGGGGTGAAATAAACTCCATATGAGATCCCAAATGGTTTATATACAATCTATGTCATGGTTTACTAAAAGTAGGTCAATATTAACCTAAAGTCTTTGTGAGTTCCTTTCTATAGACTAAAGAAATAGTACAATTCTGTTACATCTTTGCCAAGGATTAGGATTAGGATCGGCAGCTTTTATTGAAATTAAAGTGCCCTTCTATGAGTAATTGTACAAACATCAGTTGACAGGGCCATTTAGAGGTAATTGTGTGGGAATAAGTGTCAGGGATAACATTAGGAGAACTGGGCTCTAATTATATGAAACTTTGTTTAAATTGGAAGTGGAATGATGAAGAGAAGTAAGGTTTTCATAAATTAAAAAAAAAGATTAGGATATTTAGAAGGCGGCTCATGATAATAAACAAAAAGTTCAAAGAGGAAGGATTAATTGAGTAGAAGTTTTGAGATGAAACTGTATTATACAAAGCACCCAAATGAGAGTTGGATATCTACAAAGCCCCCTGTAAATATTTTCCAGTATAATCACCACTTGTGAGGAAACAAGTTCCTACCAAATTCTTCGAGAAATTTTTCAAATTGAGGTGTGATGTGGGCTTATAAGAAGGAGAGTACACACACACACACAAAATTATAGGAGAAGTGAATGCAGAGATTGACACTGCAGTTGTCTAAAGAGACTATGTTAGATTGGAATGTAACGGTTTTGGAATTTCCATAGGAGATGTGTAATTCCAAAATGAGTTCATCCATCAGGATAGTCTGTCCTATAAGTGAGGTAGCCTGAAATATTTACATTATTACTTTTAAAAATCCTATTTCTGTCAGTAATACTAGGTCTATATTTTTGTCATCAAGCTTGAGTTTGTCAGTATATGTTCAATTTACAATAATTTCCCATAGGATTATAGAAAAGAAACCCTTAGAATGAATGAAGTCATTTCAATGACCTAAGTCTCAAAAGGATTGTAAGTGGGATGATGAGGGAAGGGAATTCTGAGGAGAAGGAATGAAGTAAGTTATTGATAGTTAGTCCATTGATATCTATTGATGCAGATAGAAGAGAATGAACTTCGGAGATGGTGGAGGAAGAAACACACCAGAAAGATTTTTTGCTTTAGTTGCTAGAGAATTGTGCATAATCCTGCAGCTAAATATCCTAAAAACATTGGTGTTTAATTCAAAAAGGTTTGAGATGTAACTATTTATAGCACATAGCTATAATGTGCATGCATCCAGATAGGTTTAGAACTGATCCCAGGAGATTTGTTATAAAGCTAAAAACCAACTAACACAACAGTTTAATAATCATTTACTACATCAAGTAGGAATTTTTTTTTTTTTTTTTGTAAATTTTTCTATTAGTTAGGAGGTTCTATACCCTGAATTTAAGGAAACTGCTGTAAAAGAAAGCAAAGTTTTTTATTTGATATTCATACTAGACAACCTATCTCAGTCAATGCAGCTTGTTGGAGAGGAAAGAAAAGGTAAAAAAAAAATAATAATAATATCTATATATAATAAAATGCTGAAAAGTATGGTATCACATAAATTTGTCCACAAATGAAAAAATTTTCTAAAATACTTGCACATTTGGCAATAATTAATTTAAAGAAAGACTTAAGGTCAGTTAAACAGTAATATTTTCAGCCTCTATTAAACTGAGGCTCTTTTCTTCTGTATTACTTAACTGTCAAAGATTGAGGATATTCTTGACCAGTTGTCAAAAAAGTTTGAGAACCTCACTAAATTCTTGAAAATATTTACTTAAATTTTGAAGACTCAGAGTTGGAGATTCGTCTTATATACTCAGAAAATTATATATTAGTCTCTTCGTTATGATTATGGACTACATTGAACCCAATACAATGGCTGTTTAGACTATTCAGATGAAACTGATCAACTTACTAATAAAAAAATTTCAAATAATTCTTTAAGATTTTGCTAATTGCAAAAAAAAGTGTATANCCCAGTGATTTTCAAATATAGTATACATTTCTGTGGGTTTGAGTGTGATAAATGCTCAATGTAGTAATAAATAAGTATAACTAAACGACTGTTTATTATGTAATTTTCATAATTAGTATTTTAGTTATTATTATTATTACTAATAATTAAAATAAGTAAATATTACATATATTCCATATAATTCCACCACATATTTTATGTTATGAATAGCAAAGCATTAAGTAAATTTAGAAAATTTAGGTTCAACCATATTTGGAAGATAAATTGGCTCAAAACTGCTAAATATTGGTATTGAAATAGCTTACAGAACCACAGAGACTCTGGGTAGTTGTCCTTTATTCTTTTTATGTACCTAATTTTATTCCAGTGTTGATCAACTATTCTGTGCATACTTTGGAATAGTGTACTGAAGCAGGTGAAAGACCTAACCCATTCTTGAGATTGGCTGAACTTTCTACAGTGCTTGCACTATTTTAGAGAGATATTCCTCAGTGAACCATTTGGACTAGCACTACTCACTCCATAACACCGAATTCTCTTCTTCCAAAGAGGCATTTTAGAGTTACCTCATTTTCTAATTCCATACTTTATTCTATGTGTTAGACATCAGAGTTCAAGCTATGACAATCCTATATATATTAGAGATCATTCTGTTTTTTAAAATCTTCATCTTTTCTCTGCATCATAATACATGATTCGCCATCTGAGCTTCAATCAAGCTATAAGGCTTATAAAGAGTAGAAAGCTTGATAATTTCTAGACAAGATACAAAATCTAATGAACTGCTGGTGCCTAAGGACACGTAAACCTGGTGGCTGATGACTTCTCTGTAAGTCTCAAGCAATTTCGTAACAGCATTAATAATATTTTCTTCAGTTACCATAATAGCAGGCTCTGGAACACCCTCAAAAACAAACTTCCCTTTTTTGAACTTCCAGTGCCACCTGGATGGCATTTAATTTTAGTTAGCTCTTAGCTCTAACATAAAAGATCTATTTACAGGATAATTATTGTAGATATATTCAAAACTAAGAGAAAAATGTTAAGCTCAATGTATTCATCAAAAATGTTAAAAAGCCAGGTGAATAGGTGAAACTGTTAAATATTTATGAATATAAAAGTTCAAAATTGTTGTATTTATGAAGTCATCTTGCAATGAATACTTAAAATGCTACTAGTATTTATTAGAGCACTCGCAATGCCATCTCTCCATAATAAGTGATGGTAATTTTAAATCCCCAAAGATTGAACTTATCCCTAGGCCTGAGGTGAGTAGCAACTCCTACTTGTAGCAGTGGGAAATTGAAATATCTTCATCTGTTAACATTTTTAAATCATTGAAGTAATATTTCACTCTATTACAGTTCCACTTGATATACCTCATAGAAAATAAGTATATATATATATATATAAAATTACAGTAGTATAGAAAGAAGTGAGAGCTATAACATGTCAAAACTCATGAAAGAAATAACTTAATAACAAAACACTATGAGAATAAGTAGTTGGCCCGTGACAAAGAACCTAAATAATAAAAAAAAATATGAGCAGCCAAGTGATTGGAATAAATTAATTTACAAGCTTATAACATTATAGTGGATGGCTATACTTGTTTTAGACTGGCACTGACTGCCTAGTACTATTTGTATTTTATTCTATTTTTTTTTAATACTACTTTTCTATTCTGGAGGTTTGCTAAAAATATTAGTATACACATTAGACAGCCTGGCAATAAAATGCATATTAAGCTTTTTTGGTTGAGAAAATATAAGGACTATAATTTCAATTGGTAATACAGTTAACAAAATTTGTCTCAAGCTAATTCAGTTATATAAAGTAGTTCTTATAAAACTTTTAAGATTTAAATTATTTATAATTGGAAGTACAGTTAGTGATCTTTGACATCATTGATTGCTATGGGTTTGTATCTTGCTCAAGCAAAGTAATATTGATATAGTTCAAAGGGAGAGTTTTTGACCGTGGAGAATATTGGTAGAAATTTTGTTAGGGTTCAGGTCAGGGAGGATCCAAAGAAATAAAATTTTAAAAAATGTATTTTTTATTATCCACCGATGTTCTGGCTTATATTGTAAACCATCTTCAGGGCAATCATGAAGGCGAGGAGGGACATTTTGTCATGGTCAAACATGGATCAAATATTCATGACTGAAAGTTTGATTTTAGTGCTAGTTTTTACCTTCTAAGTAAAATAAAACTTCAATGAACCATAAAAAAAAATGCATATTTTTAGGAAGAATGTGTTGTTTTTTTGTCAACACTTTCCCCAAATCTCAAACTAACTCTTTGATTTTATATTTCTACAGCTATGCCTCATTAACCGAACATCATTTTTGAATGCTTGGAAACATAATCATATTAATTCAACACTAGTTTTTATAAACAGGGTAAATGTTTAAATCAGGGACAGGCAATACACTTAACATAATTGAATTAACAAACATTTAAGAGATAATAATAGCTTAAGACAGAAGATAGGGCTTTGATGAACCTCACTATCATTTTTTTTAAAAGTAGTACATACCATAAGTGATACAGATGACTCCCTCTTGACTAATTTCTTTGGCAATGGAGGATATTTTATTTGACTGGAATCCTGAAATTGATTTTTTTTATGACTATTAATTATTAAAAGTAATTAATTCAATTGATATAGAACTAATTCAAGTGTTACAAAGGTACATAATTTAAATGTCATAAGTTTTAAATAAGTAGAATTTCAAACTAAAGAGAAAAATAAGAAAGGTTAAAGATAGATCGACATTATGGAAAATGAATAAGCAATCAAAATAAATGGTATAAATCAGAGAAGTTACCCGTTAATTATTAATGCTTGATGTTTAGCAACAAAACTTAATGCAATATCTTCTACTTTACCCTAGAAGGAAATATATATATA
>KZ807369.1:271549-281734 GCA_000696205.2 Oncopeltus fasciatus | reverse complement strand
TATATATACATATATTCCATATAATTCCACCACATATTTTATGTTATGAATAGCAAAGCATTAAGTAAATTTAGAAAATTTAGGTTCAACCATATTTGGAAGATAAATTGGCTCAAAACTGCTAAATATTGGTATTGAAATAGCTTACAGAATAACAGAGACTCTGGGTAGTTGTCCTTTATTCTTTTTATGTACCTAATTTTATTCCAGTGTTGATCAACTATTCTGTGCATACTTTGGAATAGTGTACTGAAGCAGGTGAAAGACCTAACCCATTCTTGAGATTGGCTGAACTTTCTACAGTGCTTGCACTATTTTAGAGAGATATTCCTCAGTGAACCATTTGGACTAGCACTACTCACTCCATAACACCGAATTCTCTTCTTCCAAAGAGGCATTTTAGAGTTACCTCATTTTCTAATTCCATACTTTATTCTATGTGTTAGACATCAGAGTTCAAGCTATGACAATCCTATATATATTAGAGATCATTCTGTTTTTTAAAATCTTCATCTTTTCTCTGCATCATAATACATGATTCGCCATCTGAGCTTCAATCAAGCTATAAGGCTTATAAAGAGTAGAAAGCTTGATAATTTCTAGACAAGATACAAAATCTAATGAACTGCTGGTGCCTAAGGACACGTAAACCTGGTGGCTGATGACTTCTCTGTAAGTCTCAAGCAATTTCGTAACAGCATTAATAATATTTTCTTCAGTTACCATAATAGCAGGCTCTGGAACACCCTCAAAAACAAACTTCCCTTTTTTGAACTTCCAGTGCCACCTGGATGGCATTTAATTTTAGTTAGCTCTTAGCTCTAACATAAAAGATCTATTTACAGGATAATTATTGTAGATATATTCAAAACTAAGAGAAAAATGTTAAGCTCAATGTATTCATCAAAAATGTTAAAAAGCCAGGTGAATAGGTGAAACTGTTAAATATTTATGAATATAAAAGTTCAAAATTGTTGTATTTATGAAGTCATCTTGCAATGAATACTTAAAATGCTACTAGTATTTATTAGAGCACTCGCAATGCCATCTCTCCATAATAAGTGATGGTAATTTTAAATCCCCAAAGATTGAACTTATCCCTAGGCCTGAGGTGAGTAGCAACTCCTACTTGTAGCAGTGGGAAATTGAAATATCTTCATCTGTTAACATTTTTAAATCATTGAAGTAATATTTCACTCTATTACAGTTCCACTTGATATACCTCATAGAAAATAAGTAAATATAAAATTTAATAATAAAAAAAAAATTTAACTATTTTGGAAGTAGCATAGAAGAAGAAACTCCAAAAATAAACCTAATTGACTTATAAACTCATTAGCTCATTAGTCTACAAAAATTAGATCCAATAAATATACCCCTAATGCTCTTGATGATTGGATGGATTAGGTATCTCCATCCATAAAAACCGTAATGCAACATAATACTGTATCATTTATCAACTTGGCACAAACTCACATTAATGACTTTGAAAAAGGACTGTTAATACTAAATATTAAACATTTACACAATTTCATTGTGGCCAGTCAAATGGTAAAACAAGTAAAGCATCTTTAAAATAGTGAACAATCCATACTCACTCACATTAATGAAGAAATAGCAAAGAGTTCAAAAATATTTTATGAGAAACCAAATCAATTTATTTTGTGAAAGTTATTAGATTCAACAGTTGGTTGCTGGTGAGAGTAAAACAATTTCTTTGTAGGTTTAGATTCTTACTTATATTTAGTTTGCAGAAATTCTTAATAATACTCAACCAATGATAGTTAATATAATAATATTAAAGTAATGAGAAAAATAAATAATGAAAGAAAAAAACAATTCTTTTGTGTTAGCATTCTAATAAAACTGTATTGGAAACTATATAGAGTAAGCTAACAGATGCATATATTTTATATCTTACCTCTGTCTCTTTTGTCGAAGTTCGAATTACATTTTTTTCATCAATAATTTCTTTATCCTAAAAATGTCAAAAATAAATATAATAAATAACATTTATTAATGTATTATACTTCTAAAAGAAATAAAACTAATTATAAAATCCTAGTTGATTTCTAGAAAAAGTTTCTATTCAGTTTCTGTAATTCACCACCATACTTTTTGAAAGTGTTTATGATACTTTCAATGAGTCATCACTAAACAATGCAAAACTTATGGTGGGGTATTGGATTTAAAAACATTCTTTGAAAACCATACAGGAAAAACCACATGGTAATAATATCAGTCATTATATCTCATTTATATCTGCTTTCATTTAAGGAAAGTCTTAAAACTTCATATTATTCACAGCTCCTGGTGTGAAAAATAAGAAGTTTTATGAGGAATGACAACAGACTGTTTGAGACTTCCAATCTAACACTTTAAGCATCATTAATTATAGCAGTAAAAATTAAAAAAAATTGGCTTATTTTTTGGGGGGGAGGATAATGAGGAAATGTGACAGCAAAAATTATTATTTATATAAAAAAAAGTTATAGAAAAGTCGTCTATAAGATGATCTGATAACACTAAAATCATATACATTCTAGAAAATCTGAGAATTTCAATTGAAACTCAGGAAATTCCAGGGAATTTATGTCAGTGCAGGAAATTAAAAGACGAGATAAGAGAAGTGAGGAGGAGGAGATACAGACACTCAATCAAATTAATAGAAAGTGCTCATTGGGATACTGAAGGGAGAAACCTATCTTGCAACACACTATAGTGTAATTAAAATAAGTAAATATAACTATTAACTAGTCTGATCACTGTTAATTAGATTTATTGATAGAATTATTTTTATTTACATGAATTTTAANTTATGATGGAATTTCAATCTGAACTCCTGGAATTCGTGGCAGCATTAGAAATTAAATGACGACGAGATGCGAGAAGTGAGGGTTGGGAAGAGCTGAGTCTGTGGACTCAATCAAATTAAATTTAATTGTTAAAAACTTATTTATTACATAAAATTTGATTTTAAGATTTCATTTATAGAATATTGTTGTATTAATTGTTGTTGATAATGATTTTGTCTGTGATCTAATCCTGTTCTTAGTTACCTGATGATGGTGTATTGAGACCAAAACCGGTCACTAATAAAAAGAAAAACAGGAAAGATAACCTCAATATTAACACTTAAATTAAGACAATTGAAAAAGGAGAGATGGTGACCAATAACACCACTCTTAAATCTTATAACACTAAAATCATATGTATTTAAAAATAAATAAATAATATAATTATTTGTCATTCAATCAAAATAAATTATACTGTAAAACTTCCAAGAGTATAACTTTCATCCAAAAAAAAAAAAAAAAAAAAAAGTCAATCTCAAAATCAAGAAATTGCAATAATTAATTGGGCATGGCAGTCCAGTGATTATGGCACCTAACTACTGAACCAAAGCTAGGACAACCGTGCCCAGTTGTAATATCTACATTATTACTAGAGTAATAAAACAATTATAGTTGCCAAATATAATTTTCTAAAATTTTCATTCAATAATATTTCAATGAAAACATTCATTAAAGATGATATTTGCAAATGTACCTTTGAAGTATGAGCACTTCACACACTCTTCTCTTCCTGGGTGTGTAGAGTCAACCTTAATAATGTTATGTAAATTGACCTTTTGGTGTAACAAAACATCAATGGAATTTTTTCAATTTAAGATTCAATTGTATAATTCAATAAAAATATAAATAAATCAGAGAGGAGCAATGTGGGGGGAAAATTATAATGGATATAATTAAATTATCATAATACGGATAATGTTCAATGTGGCATGATAAAAGCAAGGAGTATTTATTAACTTAATTGTAAGTAAAGGTAATGAAGAAATAATGTTAGAGGCAAAATAATTAACCATGAAAAGAATTGATATTTAAAAAAAAAAAGAAAACATTAGAAAGGATTTAAGAATTCATATTCACAATTAAGGATTGTATTCCATTATTATTTTTTTGCTTCCTGACATAATTCCACCCTATATATTTTATTTTTATTGTAATAACACATTTGATGCTTTAACCTACAATTTTTTATTTTTTTTTAATGGGTATATACTATACGAGTGAAAAATATATTCCTTTTTCATTAAAATTATATAAAACTAATGAATAAATAAAAAATAGCCCTGCAAAAGGCCGTATAGCCCAGGGGAGAAATACATGTTAAGGATGTTTTTATTCTCGACCCATAGCACACTAGAGAAGATGTGGGTCAGCACTCCATTCTGAGCTGCCTGATTTTTTTTTTCATACAATGAAGAATGTTTCCCAATCGGGGCTGGGTGTTCCCCAGGAGGGATAACACTGGGATAAACCCAGAGGGGTCATTACAAATAGAAGCTGAGAAAAAAAAACCAAAAAACTATGCTCTGTAAGTAATGAACCCAGAGCCAATTTAACACAATCCAGTGCCTCAACCACCAGACCACCATGCACCCATTTCATAAATGATTGTTTCATTTTATGTAATTGGTTTTATTTGTTATATTTACTACTCAATCAATAGAAATTATACATTAAAAACTTACAAGATTATAAATTTCATCCAAAGAACTATTCAATCTCAGCTTCTGTAAAAAAAAATTCAAAATCATTAAATTACAATAAGCTGTGTTAGATAAATGGATATGGCAGTCCAGTAGTTACAGCACCTAACTCCTGAGTCAATGGCCCTAGTTTCAATACTAACAGAGTACATTTGCAATATCTTCACTACTATTAGTGTAACAGAAAATACTATAGACTATAATAGAAACAAATTTAATTTTCTAACATTTATGTTCCATGAATTTTTTTTGAAAAACACTTATTAAAGACATTTGCAAATGTATCTTTGAAGTTTGAGCAATTCACCCCCTCTTCTCTTCTAGGAAGTCAAGTGTCAATCTTAATAATGTTATATAAAGAAGGTAATTTATTGTGTGGTGTTTCACCCCATCACTGTTAGAGAATTGGTCAGGAAATATTTAAGAAAAAAAATTTTATGAAAATTAACAATATGTTTTTCATGTAATTAAGCAATTGACACTTGAATGCCCTTTCTGTAATTTTCAGCCCTGAAGATGGCTTGCATTGAAAGCCATCTTAAGGGCTGAAAAATTACAAAAAGCGCATTCAATGGTCAATTGTATAATTTAATAAAAATAATAATAATCAAGAGTGGAACTATGTAGGAAAACAAAAAAATTACATTGGATGTAATTAAAATTATATTTACATAATGGTTTAGTTTGTAACTTTCAGTTACATTTTTCTGTACAACTATATAAAATGTTTTGGAACAAAATATTACAATATTAAATTTTACACAAATCGTGATTTTGATATTTTTTTGAGCATTGTGTATAACAAAAATTTTATGCTTATAGATCTTCGTAATTCTCTAAATCCCTTCCCCTCAACAGATTTTATAAAAAATAAATGTATTCAACCTTTCACAGTAAGAAACCTAAACACCGATTGTAGTTGATTGCCCAGAAAAATCCCTAACCTAACCTAACCTAACCTAAACACCGATTTTTACAATAATAACTCATTTTTAACCTGGATTTTTTTTTTTTTTTTTTAGCCCTGAAGACTAGTTTATTAGTTGTTATTCAATCTGAATAAATTATACAGGAAAGTTTATGTTAAAACTTTTATCCAAAGAACTAATTACTCTCACTTTTGCAAACTATTAAAAACTAAGAAATTGCTTATAACATTTTAGAAAATCAGAAACAACAGTCAAGTAGTTATGGCAAAATAAAATGAACAAGGCACTCTTAATCAAAATACCTTAAAGTAGCAGGGAGGCTATAGAGAGAGGCATTCTCCCTCCATAATTATATGAATTAATGCTGCGGAGATGGAATTAAGTAATAATGTAATAATCTCAGAATAAATTATTTCTAATGTTTTCTGAAATAATAGTATTTTGGTACTGCCTTGCATATAAGAAAAAATCAAATAGCTCTGTATAAGTAGTAAGCAAAAAAAAAGTGCATAATTTGAAACTTCAAATTCAATTTCTCAAACAAAAGATTTCAATTCCCATAAAACTTTTTTTTTTTTTTAATCCTTTATTTACTTATAACATTTTGTTAAATAAAAACATTTTGTAATTTGATGACAATAAAAAGTAAAAATGACAATTGCATGAGGAGAGAAGGTGACCAATGACCACTCTCAAATTACAAAATAAAAAAAAATGTTAGAAATTATAAAGAGTAAGCCCAGAGAAATAAATATTTTAAATCTTACTTCTGTCTCCTCTATCAAAGTTGGAATTATATTTTTTTCTTTGACCACTTCTTTATCCTAAAATGAGAAAAACAAATTATAAAAATAACAGAATTTAATTCATTATGGTTCTAAAATAAATACACTGAATCATGGCATATAACATTTCAATCTCATTCAATGAGAATCTAAATAACATTTATTTTTATAAACAACATTCATTGGTTGTAAAATTTCATTAAAATAGCATTTACTCATATCTTCAATGTAATTCGAAGATTGAATGAGAAGATAAAAATAAAATAATTGAAAAGTACTACTTTTTGTGATAATTAATGGATTATGCATTCTGAGAAAATTTAGTTTTTAGTGAATATAACATTGATTAACATCATATAACATTGACATGTGCTAGACTAATACATCGGAAAATTCTTTCAGAAGATCCTGGACGATAGTTACTAAACTTAAATAATGGATGTTGCAGGAAGACTAAACTGTTCAAGAATAGACTGTACATTGAAAAAAGAACCTGCTTTAATAGAATCATACATTTCTTGTAAACATTATTGTTTATTTACTTATGAGAGGGAAACGGAAAATAAAACTATGAAGGTAAAATATTTAATTTAAATGTTCTGATGGCTTCCATAGTCTCCAGATATATTCATATTGGCTTGATCAAAAATCTCGACAAAAAACAACTGTTTGACATGGTTAAGCCAGCAAGAAGAATTTATGTATATATTTAATTAAATCACTTTATTATATCATTTAATCAATAAATACCCAAAGGAATTGAGGATTCCTGAGCTTTTTACTTTAATATAAATGTTTTGCAAATTAGGAAGAGTTAACTTACAGTAAATACATTTTTTAAATTATACCTCTCCCTCTTCCTCTAAAGTTGCAACTACATATTTCTGAACCACCATTTCTTCATCCTGAAAACACCTCAAATAAATTATACTAATAAAATGATAAAAAATAAAGTTTTACACTGAATTATGGCATGAGGAAAATATCCTGCAAAATAAGGAACATATCTTAAAAAGTTTTGTCCAAACATTATTAGTCTCAATGAATGAATTTCTACCAAAATCTAAAATTCATTGTAAAGCTTATTATTTTCACAGCAACTGAGTGACATAAGATTTTTTTGAGACTTTAAACATATCACATTAAGCATTAATTACAGAATTAGATATAACAATTAAGTAGCTTTTCTTTCTTTCTGGAGATTACAGAAATATTTATTACTTTAGGGATGATATAGAGGTTGTCTTTCCCAATTTTAATTCATTTTATTAGCGATTGGTTTTGAAGTCAATACATCTTCATCTGGCACTAAAAACAGAATATCACAGACAATACATTATCAACAATAATATTCTATANGCCCAATCAGAAGGACAATACGTAAATGGGGCCGTTCCAGAAATCAATGCATGACATCACTGACATCCTTTGTCAGGATCGATATCCACGAAGACCGTCTTCCAGAGTCCCTCTGCCATTGAGTCAACAGCTGAGACGACGACCCATATGGTTCTCAGTTTCCCTCTGTCTCTCAACAGCAATAGAACAGGTCAGGCAAGACCACTTTTAATGCACAGCTGATAAGAGTGAGGCACAAAGAAGGGGAGTTTGCGGCATGTAAATAAATTCTATTAATAAATGTAATTAATAGAGATCAGACTCACCCACAGAGTGTTGCAAGATAGGGTTCTTCTTTCAATAACCCAATGGAGGTAATTTAATTTTTTTTAAATCCAGTAAAAGCACATACTAACCTCACTAAGACTGCAATTAACAATTGCACAGTAATCTTCAACAATGAAGCAGAAATAAATTAATATCAGGTCATGAATGCAAGAGCACCCCTACTGTATGGTCTTCCAGAATTACACAAGGAAGGTAAACCTATCAGACCAAAGTCCTTCTTCCAAAATTTCAGTTAAGAGAAATAATGAAATTAAAACCCTAACAGATTTTAGAGCTTATAACGCAATTAAGAATTCTTTTGTGTTTGTAAATAGAGTCCAGGATATTCCACTTACTAAAAATAGTCTACTCATTAGCTGGGAAATAATTAATACTCGTATTTAGCTCTAAAACTACACAAGAATGTTTAGCATTGTTTGGACAGCTTTTGAGTAAGGCTAATGTAAGCCTTATTTATCAATATTTTTTTAAATAAATTAATCTTTATTTAATTTTATGAGAGATATGTACAATAAAAAAAAAATTAAAAATGAAAATGACTGTGCAGAGAGAATGGGCCCCATCGACTCCACTCCTAATAAGTTTAGGCATTAATGCCCAGGACGTTGCGAGGCCATCTCCGTTTTAGTTACCGCGGAGGATTAGAGTCCTATTGGGCATGTGGATTAGGATGAAATCGAGGTTGACTATGGTTGAGCTTGAAGCGGGTGTCTATAACTTAAATGGAGTTAAAGATTGGGAACGAGTATCCCATTTAAGAATACATGTCTCATTATAAAAAAGGTTTTGACACACTTCTCCGATACTATCAAAAACTATCAACTCTAATTTCCTGAGTTACTTAAAGTTAATGAAAATATATCTCTTATTGCCATTTAATGAATCATTTCGAACACTAATGCACATAAATATGAACAAACTGCTTAAATAGTAATATGAATGTCTGAGGTTGCTCATGAAATTGGATTGTGATGATCGAGGTAAATTGTAGTTACCCAAAGCTATGAGAAATAGAGAAATAAGTTCAAGATGAAACAACTCTACTTGGCAAAAATTTCAGAAAAGAAGACTCTCCTGTAAATAAATAATAAAATAAAAAATTCAGTAAAACTCAATAAGCAATGAAATATGCTTTATATAATTAAATTTCTTGGTGTAGATAAAGGTTTGATTAAAAATACAAACTAATTTTTCAGAAAATCTATATATATAAAACTCCATTAAAAAAAAAAGTTTCTATATTCTCTTAAGAACATGTGGACTTGGTAAAAGATAAAGGAAGTATGTCAAGTATATTTGGAATAAATGGGAAAAATTTGAACAAGTTCTATGATTTTATTAAGATGGGGAAGTTCAAGGATGGTCGTAGCCCACGACAGATGGTCATTTGTGTTTTTCCAAAGCATATGTTAGCCAGGATACCGCCAATTCCTCTCTCTTGAACATATGGTCGCCTTCATGGACAGAAACTCGGCTATCGTGAAGAGTTTAAATCTCGGCAGCCGACAATTCTACACCCGAGGAATTTCTCTTCATATAAAAGTGGTCTAACATATATAGTCTTATGTCACTGAGTAAGTATGTTATGCCACGAGAAACATCTGCATTGTAAGAAAACTCATATATATAGAGAAAACTAAATACGGAAAAACTGTTTGCAAAGATTTTCAAGCATTGCCTCCAAAAATATCTATTCATATGTATTATTGTATTAAAAAAAAAATTAAAATAGATCTTTAGGGGGGAGAGGAAAAACTACAATTCATAATAAGGATACCAAAATACAATTTGACGTGGTCTCCTGGACACTTCGTTGTAGAAAAAAATTATGTATTCAAATTGATACTAAAAAAAAAAATGCAATGCATTTAATTTCGAGTGGAAGCTAACTAAAAAGTATGAAATACGATATTTTCTAATAAAAAAGCCCTGTAAATTATGACTCCCCGAGATCAAAGTTTTTAAAGTTGTACGTAGCAATAATTAAAATTGTTCAAAAGTCAAATGAATTAATTAAACAAGTAACATAAGTTAGATATATTCTGTAAAGAAAATGGTTTAAGTTTAAATTATATATAAAACACATATTTAAAAATCTATATTATTATTCAGCTTGGACATATGTAATTTTTTCTCTTCGTTATATCTCGATAAAGAACAATATTTTCATTGGAGATCCATCTTTAAATAGCCACTGTATTCTTCTCGTTCAGTGTAGGAAGTCATGGTT
>KZ807369.1:244212-270553 GCA_000696205.2 Oncopeltus fasciatus | reverse complement strand
TCCCAAGAAGGACGATTAATCTCCCCCCCATCCTTCATTAGATATTTACGTTCATAATTAAGTTCTATAAAGAAATAAAATATAAACTTCAATAAATTCGATATGTTATTAAAATGCACTTTAACTTTTTTTAAATTCAATTTCTTTTCCCTGAAAAAAAATAATTATTTAAAACTTTTTTAAGCTTATTTTATATCAGATCCATTTTTTAAACTTTTTGTATATCAGTATGCAAATGAGTTTTTCCATAAAATTCCAGAATCCCTCTTTTTCTGTTTATCAGATGAAAATCTTGTTCTTGAGGGTTATTAGGTTTCGAAAGTGTTCTAGAGAAATAAATGATTTAGTTTGACTTATTGCATATATCTCAGTGACAGTGCTGCCCAGAGCAGATGTTTATCTATTCGGACTCTTAACATTTCTGTCCTTGATTTACACAAGTTCTTTAACTATCTGTAAAAGTTTTTTTTTTTTCTTCTGTGTACTCTAGAAAACGTTCCAAAACATTTATTTTAACTAAATTAGAATAAAAGTATCTTAAGTATAAGTTTATACTTATGCTACTTCCTAGTATTAGTTGATAAGATTCTGCTTCCTTCTTTGCATTACCTTATTATGTCCTTGAAATGAAATATTTGTTTAAGGATTATATTACTCTATTCCCTAAACCACAGGAGGAGTTCGTTATTGAAATAGGCTGAGGGTGAGAGAATGGATTAGGCAAAACAAAGTTTTTTTTGTTGTTTTTTTTTAAATAAATAAATCTTTATTTGTTACAGCCTGTTAGTTAACATCTTGTTATTTGATGAGAGATATGTACAATAATATAATAAAAAATTAAAAATACCAATAAAATAAATAAATGATCATCACAGTGTAGAGAGAAGGAGCCCATCAACCCCACTCCCAATCTGTTTTGGCATTAAGGCCCAGGTGGTCGTGAGGCCATCTCCGTTTTGGTCGCCAGGGAGGATTGTGAGGATTGGAATCCGACGACAGGGATTGGGCATGTGGATTAGGATGAAATTAGAGTTTACTATGGAAGTGCTTGAAGCAAATGGAGATAAGGTCTTGGAAAAAAGGAATATTAAAGTGGTGATGAAGAGTAGAGTGGTCACATAATATGGAGCATTAGCAATTATTCTGAGAATTTTAGAGTAAAAGGATTGTATACGTTGGATATTATAAAGCATAAAGGTAGGTAGCAAATGACAACCCTGACTGCATGCTCTTCCTTGAGTTGGTATGTGTGTCTCTTTTAGATAATTGATAATACCTCTGAAGGTGTCAGGGCTATCTGGCATTATTTTAGTGTGATGCTGACAGATGACACAAGTGTACCGCACATGGCCAACTCACTCATCGAGGTGACTGCACATCAGGCAAAATTTTTATACATTTCTCATAAAAATGGGAGGTGGTCGGGGTATGCGTTGGGTGGTGGTTTCCATCTGGAGAGGTCCAGTTATGTTTTGAAGAGGCTGAAAAGGGTTAACTGTGGTAAACATAGGGTTTCATTCCTATCACAACTTCATTGGCAGGGAGCATGATGTTCACTCCTTGAGAGGTGCTGGGGCGTGGTTGTGCTTGGTACCTCTTCAACTGAGTGCTACTAGCAAAATGCCGCCTCTTATCTTTAGGAGGGGTCATGGGTCCACCATGACGCTTGCCTTTTTGCCCTCCACTAGCACTCACCTGATGATAACGATTTCCTCCCATAATTTATGCATTAATTTGATTAAGAAAACAAAAAGTAGTGCTGAGTCTCGAACATGTAATGCTGAGTACTCATAAGTCTCACTAAGAGCCTCCAGCCCAGCAGGCTGAGTGATAACTGGAGGCTATGAGAGCCAGGGATGGGAAAAACCATACCCTGACTCGAAACCAGAGTGAAGGAAAATAAGGCATCCTCCTCATCTTACGCATCACACATAAAGGATCATTTGAAAAGAGCAAAACACTAGAAGAATGAGAAGTTGATGAGAAGAATGTAAGGCTCCTTCAAGCAATGGATGAGTGACCCAGACTAGCTGCCTACAAAAAATTGGAGATAGTCAAATGTATAAAAATAAATTGGAATCTTCTATCTAAATATTATGATGGAATTTCAATCTGAACTCCTGGAATTCGTGGCAGCATTAGAAATTAAATGACGACGAGATGCGAGAAGTGAGGGTTGGGAAGAGCTGAGTCTGTGGACTCAATCAAATTAAATTTAATTGTTAAAAACTTATTTATTACATAAAATTTGATTTTAAGATTTCATTTATAGAATATTGTTGTATTAATTGTTGTTGATAATGATTTTGTCTGTGATCTAATCCTGTTCTTAGTTACCTGATGATGGTGTATTGAGACCAAAACCGGTCACTAATAAAAAGAAAAACAGGAAAGATAACCTCAATATTAACACTTAAATTAAGACAATTGAAAAAGGAGAGATGGTGACCAATAACACCACTCTTAAATCTTATAACACTAAAATCATATGTATTTAAAAATAAATAAATAATATAATTATTTGTCATTCAATCAAAATAAATTATACAGTAAAAACTTACAAGAGTGTAACTTTCATCCAAANACAGAGCCAATAATGCACAGAACCCAGTCAAGTGATACCATTTATTTCTAAACATTTTTATTATTTTCAAATTAAGGAATCAAGTAACTTTGTAATAATCTCAGCTTAAATGTTATAATTTTTTAAAGAATATTAATGTTTTAGTAGTCATGCATTTTGGGAAAAAAGCATTAGCATAGGACTTATCCTTAACATTAACTACTACTTGTAGCAAGAACTTGCAGCATAATCAAATAGTTAAATTTAGTCTCTTGATTGCAAAACAAATTATTTTTAAAAAATTCTGAATTTTATATTACAATAATATTAGAAATTAGAATAATTAAGCTACTTTGAAGTATGAGCACTTCACACTCTTTCCTTCTATTGTATTCTATATATTCACACTCTTTCCTTCTATTATATATATATATATATATATATTCTATATATATGTTGCTGGCTGGTGAAGGTTCTCAATCAATATCAAAAATTAATTTATTCTAACTTTTGCAGAAGGAGGCATAATTGCAAATTTTTGTTTCTAAATTTTAAAAATAAGAATCACATTCTTAAATAAATTCCTTTTTGTAAAAATGTTAAAGATTATAAATGTTGCATAATTACATATTTAGCAGATCAAGTTCCTTACATTCTTTTATAACAGCAATAATAATTTTAGTTCATTAACTTATTATAATTAAAGGTAATGAAGAGATAACATAAGATGCAAAATAATTACCCTTGAAAAGACTTGAGATTTAAAAAAAATAGAAAATATTAGAAAGGACTTAAGAATCCATATTCACAATTAAGGATTTTATTACTTTATTATTTCTTTGTTTCATAACCTAATTCCACCCTATATATTTTTATTTTTATTGTAATAACACATTTGGATACTTTAACCTGCATGGTAAATTTGCACATGGTGTACATAACTCCTACAAGAGAAGCTTTTTTTTTCTACACTTCATTTTCAGTACTTAAAACATTAGAGAAATTCACAAATTTTAAATTTTGGAGTTATATATATCCCCCATCCAAGAAAAATAATTACTGTTTTAAAATTATTTAGGTAGTATGTATCTAATAATGTGTTCTTCATATTTAATTTCATTTTTTAAACATGAACATTTTTAGTAATCACTTTTACTAAAAGTGTTCCAACCGCCACAGAACAAGGAAGCAAAAGTTAAAACAAGGGATATCTCTTTGCCCCACCCATCTCATTCAAATATAATGTCAAGGTATGTTTCCAAAATTTTCAGATCAACCAGGAATCTTGGCAACATTTTTTAAGGTCTTAGATGAACCATTTAAAAAATAGCATACTAGAACAAATAAGGAAGACTTCTAAAACAGATATTTAACAGATTCCATCCATTAGGAACAATCACACAGACTGTTACATGAAACTTCTGCTGACACTTATTGTAATAAGTTTGAGGACATAATGCGTGGTTTGGCAGATTATGAGCTCATTTACACCGATGGATCTAGAAATGAAGAAGCAACAGGCTATTCAGTTGTCACATCAAATGCTACTTACAAATCTAGACTTCACAAATATTCAAATATATATACCGCCGAGTTATGAGCTATTTCCTCCGGATTGTATAAGTACATGTCTACCCCAAAAGTTAATATTGTCGTAACAACGGACTCTTTGAGCGCCTTGCAAGGGTTAGACGATATGTACTCAAATCACCCAGGGATTGCATCAGTGCAAGAAAGAGTAACGATGCTATCTGAAATAGGAAAGTCAGTCTTAATGCTATGGAACCCAAGCCATGTTGGCATCACAGGCAATGAACTAGCGGATAAAGCTGCAAAAGCCGCACTGACCATGGAACTGCCCATACTACATACAGTTGTCACGACAAATGATGTTGCAGCACCTATAAAGAAAAAAATAACAGAAAGCTGGCAAAATATGTGGCGGGAAAGCCCACCAAGCAAACTTAAAACTATCAAACCCACTGTTAAAAAATGGTCCTCATCTGTAAGGCAAAGCAGAAGAGAGGAAGTAATAGTTACTCGCTTGCTAATAGGACACTGTAAAGCCACTCAGGGACATCTTATATCAAAAGAAGAAGCACCAAAATGTCACCTCTGTCATGACCCACTTTCAGTTGCCCACATACTCGTAGATTGTCCTGCATATCGCCACCTGACCCAAAATTTAACCAACCCTCAACAATAGAAGCAATACTAGGATGTACTACAAACATAGATAATTTAATAAAGTACTTGAAAGAAATTGGATATTATAATAAAATATAGCTTATAACTTATCACATGACTAACAACAATAAATAATAATGAAACACTTCCCAGGCGCTGATAACCTAGCTGTTGAGCGCTTTAAAAAAAAAACAGACTGTTGGTAGCATTCCTCTATTTTCTGTAATATTTTTAATTTCATTGAATAATTTTTCTGGTACACAAATGTGAATCAAAAAATTAATACGATCTAATAAATTAATTCATACATTTAATAAGAACCTAGGTTGGGGAGCCAATTTTTAATATGAAGGTTCTTAGAAGAGAATCACTGTTAGGAGATGATTTTAGAATTTATTCTATGATTGAAATTTAGAATGTTTGAAAGCAGGAGTAAGCAGAGGCAACAGTTTGTTGGTCATTTCTTAGAATATTCTAATAAATGTTCTAGAAAAATAAACTGAAAAAATCTTTAAATGAATTGTCACTAAACAGGATAACATTTGTTGCACCATTGGACTTTAACATATCTCTGGAAAAAAATTTCATAGTGGAATAATTCTCATAATTATTCTTATTGATATCTGTCATTAATTAAAGCAATAGTCGTTTCACAGCTTATTAAAGACTGATTTATGAGATTTAATCATCTTAAGCATTAAGTTCACCATAAAATCCAATAAAATATTCAAAATCATTAAATCCCAATACATTCTGTTAGACAATAGTGGTTCAGTCATGAAATGAATACTGAATCAGACTGTTAGACAATAGTGATTCATAGCAATCATGAAGATAATAATGAACCATGTTAAAAATCCTTTAAGTAGCAGAGAGGCTGTAGAGAGAGACATTCTCCTTCAAAATTTATATGAAATAATGCAACAGATTCAAATTTTTCTGCCCAATTTCATTGCTGCCTTTCAAACAATAAACTAGTAGAGCATCTATAGTGAATAATCCATACACCCCCCTGCTCACTTATAGTAATGGAGAAATAGCAAAAGGAGGTCAAAGTGACTTGAAATGAAATATGTGATTAAAAACCAAATCAATATATTATGTGAAAGTTATTAGGTTAAAAAGTTGGCAGCTAGTAATAGTAAAACAAATCTTTGCAGATTTCTGTTCTTATACATATTTAGTCTGCTGAAGTTCTTAAAAATACTAAATTGGTATTATTAATATAACAATTTTATAAAAACAGAGCCAATAATGCACAGAACCCAGTCAAGTGATACCATTTATTTCTAAACATTTTTATTATTTTCAAATTAAGGAATCAAGTAACTTTGTAATAATCTCAGCTTAAATGTTATAATTTTTTAAAGAATATTAATGTTTTAGTAGTCATGCATTTTGGGAAAAAAGCATTAGCATAGGACTTATCCTTAACATTAACTACTACTTGTAGCAAGAACTTGCAGCATAATCAAATAGTTAAATTTAGTCTCTTGATTGCAAAACAAATTATTTTTAAAAAATTCTGAATTTTATATTACAATAATATTAGAAATTAGAATAATTAAGCTAACCAAAACAAATCTTTTTATCCTTACCTCTGCCTCCTCTACCGAAATTGGTATTACAGTATTTTCATCAACCACTTCTTTAAGCTAAACACGTCAAAAAGAAATTATATAAATCAAATTATTGAATTAATTATTGTTGTAAATTAGATAAACTGAATCAATTAAAATTTCAGATCTACTATGAAAGCTATGAAAGAAAACAGCTATAATTAAAAAACTTAAAAATTTACAGGAAAATACATGAAAATTTGAGTATGTGAAAAGTATATTAAAAAGAAGAGAATTTTATGTGTTAAGAAATTCATCATAATCTTTCTATCATAAAATGGAAGGAAGGGAGGAAGATGCATTCTCCCTCCTACTTTATATGAATTAATACAACAGATTCAAATTCTTCATCTTAATTTCATTGTAATCTGTCAAACAGTTAAGACCCTAGAGTATCTACAAAAATAGTGAACTAACTAAATACCCTGCTATTCATTTATAGATATCATAGATAAATTACAAAAAGAAGAATTTAATACAAAATATTTGACGATTAACCAAAACAATTTATTTTGTGAAAATTATTAGATTCAATATTAGGCAGATAAGGAGAGTAAAACAAAATTTTGCAGGATTTAGGTTCTGAATGATCTATAGTTTCGAGAAATCACTAAGTATCATACTTAGATACTTATTTATGCAAATTAATAACCATCTCAGGCATTTATAATTTTATTTATTTATTTTAAAGATGGAATTAAGTAATTTTGTAATAATCCAAGTATAAGTTAATTCTAATCTTTTTTGAAATAATAATCTTTTGGTACTGCCTTGCCTATAAGAAAAAATCATTTAGTAAACAAAAAAGTGCATAATTTAAAACTTCAAATTCAATTTCTCCATTTCAAAAATAAATAGTTAAAGGAAACAAAATATTTCAATTCCTTTACAACTATGTTAGGAATTATAAAGAGTAAGCTAAGAGAAATAAATTTTAAATCTTACTTCTTTCTCCTCTATCAAAGTTGGAATTATATTTTTTTCTTCGACCACTTCTTTATTCTAAAAATGTGAAAAACAAATTATAAATATAACAGAATTGAATTTATTATGGTTCTAAAAGAAATACACTGAACCATGGCATATAACACTGAATTCCATTCAATGAGGATATAAATTTCTTTAATTCTTATAGAAAACAACTTTCATGGTTGTTAAAATTTCATTAAAATACCTTATACCCATATCTATAGTCAGTAAAAGAAAAAGTCAATAAGGCAGTATATATCATACATTTCTTGTAAACATTATTGTTTATTTACTTAAGAGAGAGAAGCATAAAATAAAACTATGAAGGTAAAATATTTAATTTGGATGTTCAGGTGTCTTCCACAGTCTCCAGAAACATTTATATTGACTAGATTGAAAATCTCGGCAAAAAACAACTTCTTGACATGGTCAAGCCCGGAAGAAGAATCTATTTACAATAAATACCCAAAGGAATTGAGGATTCCTGAGCTTTTTACTTCAATATAAATGTTTTGAAAATTAGGAAGAGTAAACTGACAATGAATACATTTTTTAAATCATACTTCTCCATCTTCCTCTAAAGTTGTAACTAAAAGTTTCTGAATCACCACTATTACTGAACATAGTATATATTGCAATTTATTGATTTTGAATTTTTTTCACAGAACCTGAGATTGACTAGTTCTTTGGATGAAAGTTCTACTCTTGTAAGTTTTTACTGTGTAATTTACTTTGATTGAATGACAAATAATATTTTTTTTTTAAATATGATTTTAGTGTTATTAGATTTGAAAGTGGTGTTATTGGTCACCTTCTAGTCTCATGCTATTGTCTTAAGTGTATTAACAACATCACATACCAGGTATGCAAGTTTAAAATGTCGTTTATTTCTTAAAATATATACACAGTAATTTAAAAAAAAGTATAATATATTTTATTCAAAGTACTGGCCCTTGCTTTCTACACATTTTGTCCATCTCTCGGGCAATATATGGATACCATTCCAAAAGAATGCTTCATCTTTATTTGAAATCCATTCATCGAGCCATTTTCGTACATTTTCGAAATTGTTGAAGTGTTGCTCCGCCAATGAGTGTCCCATCGATGAGAAGAGGTGATAATCAGAAGGCGCCAGGTCAGGTGAATACGGCGGGTGGGGTAGGAGTTCCCAACCAAGCGAAGAAATCGTTTCCTTAGTCAATCTGGCTGAATGTGCAGGAGCGTTATCATGCTGAAGAATGACTTTGGCGTGCCTGTGAGCCCATTCTGGGCGTTTTTCGATCAATGCGTGACTCAAATTGATCATTTGTTGTCGGTAGCGCTCGGTATTGACTGTTTCGCCGGGCTTGAGAAGCTCGTAGTCGATTTGGTCGATTTTCTCGTTTTTGATCAGTAACATCAAAATCACCACGTTTGAAACGTTGAAACCAAAGTTCACATGTCTTGACGGTTGGAGCAAGATCGCCATAAGTCTCAACAAAAATTCAATAGATGCCTTTTTCTTTTGATTAAATAAGAAAATCATGACATGCCGCAAATGCTCTTTATTTGGCTTAAAATTAGACATTTTTAACACCAAAGAAACGTATGATACGCCCACGTAAACGACTTAAAAACAACTGACTTTTGTAAACAAATGACTAACAAACAAAATAGCGTTTAGAGATAAGCAAATGCTTCAATAGGCTAAGAGCGCATTCTATTGAAATTAAAACGACATTTTAAACTTGCATACCTGGTAGATGACCTTACTATAATTTTTTCACAATTAATAATTTTTGCTGCAACAAGAAGAATTTATGATTATATTTAATTAAATCACAAAAAACAACTTCTTGACAAGGTCAAGCCCGGAAGAAGAATCTATTTACAATAAATACCCAAAGTAATGGAGGATTTCTGAGCTTTTTACTTTAATATAAATGTTTTGCAAATTAGGAAGAGTAAACTAACAGTAAATCAATTTTTTTTAATTAAACCTCTTCATCTTCCTCTAAAGTTACAACTACGTATTTCTGAACCACCATTTCTTTATCCTTAAAACCCCTTAAATAAATTATACAAATAAAATTATAAAAAATAAAGTTTTGTATTGGATTATGGCATGGAGGAACAAACATATCCTGCTGAATGGAGAACATATCTTGAGAAGTTTTGTCAAAAAAATATTAGTTTCAATGAATGAATTTCTACCAAAGTCTAAAATTCATCATAGAACTTATTATTTTCACAGCTACTGAGTGACATCAGGCTATTTGAGTCCTTAAACATATCACCTTAAGCATTAATTACAGAATTAGCAATAACAATTAATTGACTTTTCTACAGATTATAGGACATAAATTGCAATATGCTATGTTCAATAATTGTGCATGACAGTCCAGTAGATATGGCACCTAACTCCTGAGCCAAAGGTCGTAGAGTTTAATAAAACAGTGGACAGTTGTAATATCTACATTATTATTAGTGTAATGGGCTCTAATAGGTGCCAAATATAATTTTCTAACATTTATTTTCAATAATATTTTAATGAAAATGCTTTTTAAAGACGATATTTTCAAATGTATCTTTGAAGTTTGAGACATACATCCCTTTCCGGATGTGTAGAGTCAACCTTCATTATGTTATATAAATTGACCATACAAAATGGTATGCTAATATTGTTCATTAAATGAGAAAAGAAGTTAGTTTTGAAAGCTAAACCAATAAAAATAGTACAATAAAAATAACTTAGACAGAAATTACTTCTGCCACTTTCTTTTATCAATTCCTGCCCCTAAAACCCAACCTTTACTTACCATTTACCCCCCAATCTTAAACCCACCATACTTTAAAACACAATCCTCTACTCCTACCCCACAAACATCCCCTAAACAGAGACTATAAATAAATCAGCGAAGATGAAAATTCTGCTATCTGGGTCATTATTTACCATTGGCTCATCAGGGATATCCCAAAATATTGAAATAACTTCAAAGTATAACCAGAACAAAAATGATATCTGGGAAACCCGCAAGAAGAAAAGAGGATGGACGAGAGATAAATCCCATGCATCATTGAAAAATAAGGCCATTGTAAGCCAAGCTGATACATTAGATGGGCAACAATAATACCTTCTTGCAGTGGATTGTACGAGGATAATTGTGGGGAATCAATGAGGCCTGATATCTTGTAAATAAATATCAACCAGTAGTTTTATTTAGTATGCAGAAATTCTTAAAAATACTGAATTGATACTAATTAATATAACAAAATTATAAAAACAGAGCCAAAAATGCACAGAACCCAGTCAAGTGATACCATTTATTTNAAGCAATACTAGGATGTACTACAAACATAGATAATTTAATAAAGTACTTGAAAGAAATTGGATATTATAATAAAATATAGCTTATAACTTATCACATGACTAACAACAATAAATAATAATGAAACACTTCCCAGGCGCTGATAACCTAGCTGTTGAGCGCTTTAAAAAAAAAACAGACTGTTGGTAGCATTCCTCTATTTTCTGTAATATTTTTAATTTCATTGAATAATTTTTCTGGTACACAAATGTGAATCAAAAAATTAATACGATCTAATAAATTAATTCATACATTTAATAAGAACCTAGGTTGGGGAGCCAATTTTTAATATGAAGGTTCTTAGAAGAGAATCACTGTTAGGAGATGATTTTAGAATTTATTCTATGATTGAAATTTAGAATGTTTGAAAGCAGGAGTAAGCAGAGGCAACAGTTTGTTGGTCATTTCTTAGAATATTCTAATAAATGTTCTAGAAAAATAAACTGAAAAAATCTTTAAATGAATTGTCACTAAACAGGATAACATTTGTTGCACCATTGGACTTTAACATATCTCTGGAAAAAAATTTCATAGTGGAATAATTCTCATAATTATTCTTATTGATATCTGTCATTAATTAAAGCAATAGTCGTTTCACAGCTTATTAAAGACTGATTTATGAGATTTAATCATCTTAAGCATTAAGTTCACCATAAAATCCAATAAAATATTCAAAATCATTAAATCCCAATACATTCTGTTAGACAATAGTGGTTCAGTCATGAAATGAATACTGAATCAGACTGTTAGACAATAGTGATTCATAGCAATCATGAAGATAATAATGAACCATGTTAAAAATCCTTTAAGTAGCAGAGAGGCTGTAGAGAGAGACATTCTCCTTCAAAATTTATATGAAATAATGCAACAGATTCAAATTTTTCTGCCCAATTTCATTGCTGCCTTTCAAACAATAAACTAGTAGAGCATCTATAGTGAATAATCCATACACCCCCCTGCTCACTTATAGTAATGGAGAAATAGCAAAAGGAGGTCAAAGTGACTTGAAATGAAATATGTGATTAAAAACCAAATCAATATATTATGTGAAAGTTATTAGGTTAAAAAGTTGGCAGCTAGTAATAGTAAAACAAATCTTTGCAGATTTCTGTTCTTATACATATTTAGTCTGCTGAAGTTCTTAAAAATACTAAATTGGTATTATTAATATAACAATTTTATAAAAACAGAGCCAATAATGCACAGAACCCAGTCAAGTGATACCATTTATTTCTAAACATTTTTATTATTTTCAAATTAAGGAATCAAGTAACTTTGTAATAATCTCAGCTTAAATGTTATAATTTTTTAAAGAATATTAATGTTTTAGTAGTCATGCATTTTGGGAAAAAAGCATTAGCATAGGACTTATCCTTAACATTAACTACTACTTGTAGCAAGAACTTGCAGCATAATCAAATAGTTAAATTTAGTCTCTTGATTGCAAAAAAAATTACAAAAATAAATTCTTGAGTTTTGTAACACAATTATATAAGAAATTAGAATAATTAAGCTAAACAAAAACATATTTTCATCCTTACCTCTGCCTCCGCTATCAAAATTGGTATTACATTATTTTCATTAACCATTTCTTTAACCTAAACATGTTTTTAAAAAAATATAAAAACAAATTATTGAATTTTTTATTGTTGTAAATTAAACAAACTTAAACATGTAAAATGTCAGTTCTATTAAACGAAGATATAATTGAAGCAAAGATGGAAATTCAGAAAAAAATAAGTGAAAATGGAAATGTTGACCCTGGAGATAAACAATTTATGAGGTAAGATTCAGTTCAAAAGTTCATAAGAAAAACATTATTTTCTTTCAAAATGTGCATTTCTTTAAATATTGCCAGATGTTGGGTCTTAAAATTGTAAGCTATCTTCCATTTTCTGTAAGCTATGTTAACAGAATTACTATGTAGTGAGAAGAGCTATGAAACAGAACAACTATAATTAAAACGAACATAAAAAAAATTTGCATAAAATACATGAAAATGTGAGTATGTGAAAAGTATATTAAAAAAAAGAGAACTTTATATGTAAAGAAATTCATCACAATCTTTCAATCGTAAGGGCAAGATGGGAGCTGTTATAAAAATGGAGAAATCTACATTAATATATATAAGTTTCAATAGAGAGTTGACTGACTTTATAGTTACAAAATTACTATTTGTATATGACTATGGCATAATAAAATGAACAAGACAATATTTGTCAAAATCCCTTAAAGTAGCAGGGAGGCTGTAGAGGCATTCTCTCTCCTACTTTATATGAATAATTGATTAATGAAACGGATTCAAATTCTTCATCTTAATTTCATTGCAATCAGTCAAACAGTTAAGACCCTAGAGAATCTACAAAAATTGTGAACTAACCATTCACCCTCCTAATCACTTATAGTCTTCATGGATAAATAACAAAAAGGACTCCAGAAGGATTTTAAACAAAAGATTTAATGACAAACCAAATCAATTTATTTTTTGAAAATTATTAGATTGAACAGTAGGCAGAGAAGAGTAAAACAAAATTTTGTGGGATTTAGGTTCTGAATGATCTATAGTTTAGAGAAGAGGTACATCTCTGAACCAAAAAAGCAATACGAGCTAATAAATTAATTCATACATTTAAGAACCTGGGTAGAGGTGCCCTTTTTTATATGAAAGAAATCAATTTCTAAGAAGAAGGAAATCACCATTATGTGATGATTTTAGAGTTTATTCTGTGACTAAATTTTAGAATGTTCGAAAGCAGTGTAGAAGTAATCAGAGTCTACAATCTGTTATTACTTAGAATGTTCTAATAAATGTTCTGGAAAAATAGACTGAAACAATCTTCAAGTGAGTTGTCACTAAACAGGACCACATTTATGGTAGAATATTGGACATAAAACATCTCGGAAAACTACATAAGAAAAAAATTTCATAGTGAAAAAATTCTGATATTTATTCTTATTTATATCTGTTTTTAATTAAAGCAATAGTAGTGGAAAAACTGTTCTTTTTCACAGCTTATTAGAGACTGATTTATGAGATTTAATAACCTTAACCATTAATTACACCAAAATAATAACATTTTTTTCTTTATTTAATTTTTTATTATTTAGTTAGAAAACATAATAGCAAAACTTATTTATGAAAAAATGCAAGAAGTCATCTAAAAGTTATTCTAACATCATTAAAATCATGTAAAATAAAACTTCTAAATCATTAGTTTATTATTTGTTATTTAATCCCAAAATATTTTTAGTAAAAACTAAAAAACTTTTATACAAAGAATTATTAACTCTTTTTCTGTAAAATATTCAAAATCATTAAATCCCAATACATGAGATAAGGGCAGAATAACTTTAATTTTCTTTCAAGGGGGTTTCCTGGTTAAGAAAACTAATAAATTCAAATAAAATAGAAAATTAATAATACGAAATTCAAACATTTTATTGAAAAAATAAATACCCAAAGGAGTTAAGGATTCCTGAGCTTTTTACTCTAATATAAATATGTAATAAATTGCAAAGAGTTCAACTAATAGTAATCATTCATTCACATTCAGACTTTCAATGAGCCATCACTAAAAAGGCATATATAAAATATTTATAAATATTGAAAGAATGCAATAATTAATTAATTATTAATTNTATTTATTTAATCTTATTTATACCTGTCTTAAATGAAAGTAACAAACATGAGAAAAGTGTTAATTTTTTACAGTTTCTGAGTGATATCAGACTTTATGAGACATCTAACACATCACTGTAAGCATTAATTACACAGAACTAGCAATATAATTTTTTTTATATTCTTAGAAATATGATTGCTAAAATTATTATTGGTAAAAAACTTCTAGAGGGATCATTTAAAAGAATTTCTTATAGCTTAAAAGACTTATAAAAAATATATAATTAATTACTTTATTGGTTGTCATGCAATCTAAAGAAAATAATACGTATTTAAAAAATCTTCATAAAAATGTTATAGAACAAATTTAAATTTCAGACCTATCAAGGTTAATGAACTTTTTCATAACACAAATTACAACCAAAACAACATGTTTATGTTTATTAATTTTGGTCTACCTCCATTCTCCTCACTAAATTTCAGTTAAAAATAAATTAATTTTAAAAATAAGGGATCTGCAATAAGTTACATAATTAAATATCACCCTTATTAAGCATTTTTGTAAAAATACTAAATATTATAAATGTTAGAAAATTATATTTTTAGTATTTTTCTCATTTATTAATGATAATAAGAAAAGATATTACAATTTTAAAGCTTAATGAGATTTTTTTAAATAATCAGTAATAAGCTCAGAAGAGAGCGATAAGTATGAATGATATATATATAATAGGATGTGTGTATGTATTGAACGTATGGACTTTAAAACGGCTGGGCCGATTGTGATGAAATTTTTAGGGAATCCTCAGAATATTCAGGCGGGTGACACAGTGAAGTCTGATTTTTGATTTTTGGTCTGCGGGCGGAAGGGCGTTAAGATGAAGTAATAAATAAATATAATTTCCAATTTGCCTTAAATAAATGTGTTTCTTTTTTTATTGAGCCCATATCTACACCATATGTAAATTATTCTGTGAAAAAACTTTATGATAGGTATTCCATGAATTTTTATTTAAAGGCCATAAATTTCATTAAAAGCTCTACTTAAATCGTGTGATAATACAACACTAATGTTTGCTTAGGGCCAGCAACACCCTTAAAAAAAAATTGGCAAAACGAAGTTTGCCGGGTCTGCTAGTATATATATAAAGGTACAAATTAATTCCCCTTTCACCTTCCTTCTTGGAGTCATTAGTGATTAGATTACATAAATATTTATTTTCCCCTAAAAGCATGGTGATCTGAAGAACATTTACTACCTGGCAATCCTTTTACTATCCTCTTTCACTTTTCAGTGCACCGCTTCATATTTATTACTTCATTTTAACTTCACTTTTCAATGACTTTATCGCCATTTCCTTTCCGCTTTGTCTTGCACAACACCGGAATATCTAGCTTTTTCTTCTCACAAGTGAGTAGTGCTTCTCCAAAGCTGGTTGCTAATTCTAAAATAATTCAATGCTTGGTTTACATTGAGAAAGGCAAGTCTTTATCCGTTTGGTACAATCCATCTGAGGCATTATAGTAGGTTTCCCAGCATATAATATTCTTACTAATCTACACAACCTTTGATGGGCTACTAATTTGATTTAAAAAACCCAAACCTCTTGGGAGCAGGATTTTTCTTCAAGGGTTATCTCCTTTAGTGGAATCATTCCAGTTTAGGCACTGGAAACTCACCTTTACTCTCTCCTATCAGCTGCACCAATATGTCCGAGCAGAGTGTACTTTGAATAGTGCAAAGTTGCCCCAAATCATCAGCAGTTCTAACCTAGTCCATAATAAGGACTATGGTCTTCCTCAAGATTTTAGATGGGACTTCGACAGATCCTTGCAAGCTAGGATGACCCAGCAGCAAGATCATCTTTACAATTAACAGCAAGTGGCTAAATGCCAGTGTACTGCTACAGGCAATTCACACTGTCATGAAAGTGAGAACTCTCCTTACACTCTGGAATTAACCTAGGAGAAGGAAAACTAAACATAACTGAATTTAACTACCATTATTAAGTATGGTAATTAGCTCGGGCTACCAACTCGCTTAAAGAAAGGAGACCCAATAAATAAACTCCTGGTCATCCTGATTGTAGATGGTTGGTATCTAGGCTAGTTCCTACATATATCTCAGCATTATAAAACAAAAATTAATAAATAATTAGTTTATTTTTATTTAATCCAAAGAAATTAAACAGTCAAAACTTATAAGACTATCAATATCGCCCAAAGAATTATTCACTTTAAGATTGAAAATTGATTTACTTTTAAAAATTAAAAATCATTTTATTCCAATCCATTATATTAGATAATAGGCCACAACAGTTTATTTGTTATGACACCATTGGTGAAAATCCCATTAATTAACATTGGTAAGTAGTAAGCACTCGAGGGAGTGCACAATTTGAATTACTGAATTCATGAATTGATTCTGACAAAATAAATGGTGAAAGTAAAAAAAAACTTGAGTTTGCCATTCTAATAAAACTATAGTAGAAATCATAAAAAGAAAGCTGATAGAAACAAATCTTTTAAATCTTACCTCTGACTGTTCTAATGAAGTTGGAATTACATTTTTCTCATCAACCAGTTCTTTAACCTAAAATTCAAAAATAAGTTATATAAAAAAAATTACTGAATTTATTTTGGTTGTAAAAGTAATAAACTGAACAGAGCATATGAAATATCAGTTCCATTGAACAAGGATCTAAATTAAGGTAGTTTTTGAACTTTCATAGGCATGTGGTTTAGATTAATTTGTATCAGCTAGATTATATATTCAGGGAGAACTAATTTTTTAAAGGTTCAGAGCAGAGACAGGAACTAGGTCAGAAATAGGGCTAAAAATATTGTATAGTGGGGTTCTTTTTATAAAATATAGGGCAAGGAATCTTTTTTTTTTTAAAGCTTTATTTTATTTAATATCTGTATATGTAAAATATTTAAATTGATTCACACTAGTATAATTATTGGTATTAGTCAGGAGAGAAGCTAATCACTGCCTAGCAAATATACACCAATAATTTCATGGGACACTATTTGCATAATAATAAATAAATAAATAAAGGATAGTAAAATGCTTGTGTACAGAACTATTTACAAAAGTGGAAAGACAATTTTTTTTCCAGTTCTATCAAGTGTCAAACTTCTCTAAATGAGATAAGACACCCCTTGGTTACTACCTTATAAGGCATTGAAGGAGATTTGCAGAATGTGTTACTGTAGAGAAGCATTGATAGAGTGGGTTTGGATGAGTGAATAAGATGCAGTAGAATTTATAAAATTAGATTTGACTAGCTGTTTGACAGTTGGAATCTGTAATCATTATGAATAATATTATTGGTGACTTAATAAGGAGCTTATATGATATTTCAGAGAACTTAGGATTAGAAGAATTAGGTGTGGTTCAAATTGGATTATTTGACTAAATCATTAAGTTCATGTCTGTAAATCCAAACAGATTGCAGTATTAATTTGTATAATGTGAGTTTGTCTTTCAAAGAAAGCTAACCATCAGGTGCCATTAGTCTTTTAGGAAGTCTGTATCTTTTGTTTAGTTCAATTAGTTTCAGTTAAACGTGTAGACAGCAGGTATATTTACTGTCCAAGTGGAAACCGATGCTTCGGAGAGAAAAATATTCCTGTGTTTACACAAAAGGTAAGTAGAGCATGGTGGTCTCGTGGTTAAGGTACTGGACTCCTGAGCCAAAGGTCCAAGTCACAGTGCTCAACAGTTCAATGTTCACAGTGCACAATTAGTTTTTTTCTCTCTGTGTTTCTTTTTTTAATGACAGAGGTTTACTGGTGTGCTACTGGGAAACACCCAGGTCTAATTGGGTACCATTATTCATTGAATGGGAAAAATAAGGCGGCCATTCTGGTGCGCTGACTACACACATTCTCTAGTGTGCCGCGGGTCGAAAAAAAATACATCCTTAACATGTAGAGTTTTTTTTTCTTTTACACAAAAGTTAAAATGGTTTGACGATCTTTTGGAATATCAGATTTAAAAACTGAATGCAGTAAAAGATGAAGAATAATGCCCTGAAATACACCTGAAGTAATGGAATGAGAGGAGGATTTGGTAGTGTGAAATTTAATATGAAAGGACCTTTGAGAGAGATAGGAACTAAGTATAAGGTAGTAAGTCGAGGGCAGGAAGCTTATGTGCTTAAAGATAAGACCAGGATGCCAGACACTATCCAAAGCTTGAGCTACAATAGAAAGACACCTCTGCAGAATTCCTTATGCTCAAGAGCGGCATTCCTTATGGTGTCTATAACCCTGACGATTTGCAGGGTGGTAGAATGTTAGACAGGTGGCCAGGAATGGTACTATGAGGTTGTATTATGTGAAGGAGGCTATATCACAGATGGTGGATTATGTGATATCCAGGAAACTGTGAATACATGTAATAAGCTGCCATGAAAAGCAGGTGCGGGCAGAGCAGAGGGGAGGTGACCAAAGATGCCTTTATTTATAGTATCACCTCAAAAATAACATCGCGGTCATCCTCAAAAATAACAACAGAAGACTTCATAATGCTATACTGGGACAGGCCATTTGCATCATCTCAAAAGTGCTTCCCACAGAGCGAAAACAGCTTAGAAGAAGGAAAACTCTAAGCATAATCTAAAAAAGGGTAAAGTTGACTTATTAGCTTTGGTCGCCAATCCTAATACAACTCAAATACTTATAATATAATTCATCTGGAAATTAGAAAGAGGAAGCTAACAAAAACAATTCTTTTGAATCATTCCTCTGTCTCTTCTACCAAAAATTGAATTACTTTTTATTTTATCAACCAACCATTATTTTATCCTAAACAGGATTAATAAATGGTTTATAAAATAATTTCATTAATAAATTATATTAATAAAACATTAGATTTATTTTGGTTGCAAAAGAAATAAGCTGAATCATGACACATCAAATATTAGTTTCATTGAATGAGAATTTAACTTGAAATAGTTGAACAAAATTACTTTTATTGGTTGTTAAATTTCATTAAAATAATTTTACACATATCTGTAATCCTATAAAGGGAAATTTAGTTGACTATGAAAATGTGGTGGAACATAAATTTTCTAGATTCTGTATTAAAAAAAAAGCAAAACTCAAAGTCGCGATGAATATATATCAAAAGAAGAAAGGTTTAGAATTAACAAAAGAAAGAACATATAAAGAATATATACATTTTGGGACAATTTGCCATAAATAATATCTATGATCCAAATAATTTAAAGGTTTATAAATTATTTCATTACATGAAATATTTTTCATAATTATATCAAATCTATGTAAAGCTAGAAAAATAAATTATAAGTATACAACCTTTGGAAGTTCATAAGGGTTTCCTTCACTTGTAGGAGGATAATCAGCACTTGTGATAAAAGAAGGAGGGATTTGTAGACAGTCAGCTAATCTCATTAATAAATCCTGCAGAGAAGTTGGAAAATACTTTAAATTATAAAATTAAATTTATTAAGAATAAAAGCTTATATTTCCCTTCTAAGAAAGTAGATGTTATTTTTTGGATTAATGAAGTATTCTAAAATATCAATACATTTTATTATGTAGCACTGAATAAGCCAATTGCCAAAGTAACTTTGAGATCTGCAGTTTTTAGAAAACAATAATTACTATTAATAAGCAAAATATATCAGTAACGATATGGAACACTATAATAGAAACAATAAAGTGTGTAAAATATACCAGAACTGAGAAAATTGGCTGCCCAGAGCTCATTAACCTGCCCGGTATTGTGCATAAGGTTTCTGTTAAAGAGTTTTAGGACAGTTATGAGAGGCCTTTAGATATTGAGCACACTTTAGTTGACTGTCGAGAAATTATGAGGAAATGGTCAGGGTACAATTAATAGACTTTTAACTCCCTGGCTCTCAGATTCCCACAAAATAAATATCCCTTATAAATGCTCATACCACATCAAATTTAATTTTTATAATTCTAATGCAATTTTGCTCATCAAATTTAGTAACTTGAGTAGGATATGCCTGTCATGCCTCCTCCTTTCCTAACCCCCATACCCTTCAGTACCCCTTCCCCATACAATTTTCATTAGTACTGGACCATTTCTACCTCTCAGGTGTCACACAACATATATTTCATGTTATATTAAAAACCATATTTAGTTATTTTTTTACTTAATAAAACAGTTACAATTGTTGCCACTCTCAAGAAAAATAAATATCAAATTACAAATGAGCTTGAGAATGTATCTATCAAGGAGAAAGAACAACTCCAGTGTGTTTGCTTTCAAAAAAGAAGGTAAGATGGTTTTCTGTTCCTTAAAAAAAAAAAAAAATATATGGATATGGATACCATTCCAAAAGAATGCTTCATCTTTATTTGAAATCCATTCATCGAGCCATTTTCGTACATTTTCGAAATTGTTGAAGTGTTGCTCCGCCAATGAGTGTCCCATCGATGAGAAGAGGTGATAATCAGAAGGCGCCAGGTCAGGTGAATACGGCGGGTGGGGTAGGAGTTCCCAACCAAGCGAAGAAATCGTTTCCTTAGTCGTTTAGTTAGTTATCATGCTGAAGAATGACTTTTGCGTGCCTGTGAGCCCATTCTGGGCGTCTTTCGATCAATGCGTGACTCAAATTGATCATTTGTTGTCCGTAGCGCTTGGTATTGACTGTTTCGCCGGGCTTGAGAAGCTCGTAGTAGACTACTCCCTTCTGATCCCACCACACACACAGCATTGTCTTCTTCCCAAAACGATCCGGTCTTGCACTCGATGTGGATGGTTGTCCTGGCGTTACCCATGATTTTTTTCGTTTGGGATTCGGAAAATAAATCCATTTTTCATCGCCAGTTACAACTCGATGCAAAAAACCCTTTCTTTTGTGGCGTAAAAGCAGCATTTCGCACACAGTTTTTCGTTTTTTCATCTGTCGTTCGTCCAATTCATGTGGAACCCATTTTCCAACCTTTTGAATCTTTCCCATAGCTCTCAGGTGATCGGAAATGGCTTGCCTAGTGACATTCAACTGTTCTGCCATCATTTGTTGGGTTTGGGTATTGTCTTGGTCTAATAAAGATTGCAATTCGAAGTCCTCAAACTTTTTTTGTCGATTTTCTCGTTTTTGATCAGTAACATCAAAATCACCACGTTTGAAATGTTGAAACCAACGTTCACATGTCTTGACGGTTGGAGCAAGATCGCCATAAGTCTCAACAAAAATTCGATGACATTCAGATGCCTTTTTCTTTTGATTAAATAAGAAAATCATGACATGCCGCAAATGCTCTTTATTTGGCTTAAAATTAGACATTTTTAACACCAAAGAAAGGTATGATACGTCCACATAAACGACTTAAAAACAACTGACTTTTGTAAACAAATGACTAACAAACAAAATAGCGTTTAGAGATAAGCAAATCCTTCAATAGGCTAAGAGCACATTCTATTGGAATTAAAACGACATTTTAAACTTGCATACCTGGTAATTAGACATTGGCCAGTAGTTTTTTTTTTTGCACTCAATGTGGCCAGGATAAACACACACACCAGTAAGGAAAAGCAGTAGACAGCCACAAAGGTTTCGTTCACAAGTTGGGCAAGAGGTTGCTCATAAGAGAAATGATCCAGAGATATAATGAGGAGCAGAGTCTGACTGGGTAAAGAAGTTGCAGTTATCCGAGGTCATTGTGGTTATCCGTCAATACAAAGTTCCTTACACATACATCAAGGGGATACCAACCAGAAAAGTAAATATTGAGATCTTTTTTTATGAAAAAACAGTGAAAATACAATAAATTTGTATGTGTTATATGAGGCATTGTATTTTGAGCCTGAGTCTCATGACGCTTCGTCAAGACTGTACTATTAGTCACTATTCAGAAATGTCAGAATCTAGATCATAAAAAAAAATTCTTTCACTCAAAAACTTTGAATGTGTTTTAGGTTTGTTTTTTTAATGAAATATGGTTGCAAAAGAAATAAGCTGAATCATGACACATCAAATATTAGTTTCATTGAATGAGAATTTAACTTGAAATAGTTGAACAAAATTACTTTTATTGGTTGTTAAATTTCATTAAAATAATTTTACACATATCTGTAATCCTATAAAGGGAAATTTAGTTGACTATGAAAATGTGGTGGAACATAAATTTTCTAGATTCTGTATTAAAAAAAAAGCAAAACTCAAAGTCGCGATGAATATATATCAAAAGAAGAAAGGTTTAGAATTAACAAAAGAAAGAACATATAAANCCTGATGATGGCTTACTAGGTAAGCCGAAACGTTGGCATAAATAAAAATATTACTCCAAATTTTGGTGTATATTTTTTCTTCCTGGCCGAAACCCCGACCATTCTCACATGAATTAGTTAATATTTAATTCAGTTTGATTTTTTAATATTTTTTCATTATCTTGAAAAACAAAGTTTCTAGTTAATCAAATATTGTTCCTTTACTAGTATTATTTATTTCTTTAATAAAAATATAAAGTTCTTGTCTAATTGAAAAGTTTTTACTGTTTTATCCTTCTATACACAATGGATTTCGATCGCAGGGGATTTTGTCTAAGAGCGTTTAATGAGTATCCACCTTACAGATGCAAGGCCATTGCCAGTCACAATAAGAGGCGTGACTAATGGAAGGTTAACACTATTTCCACCTAAAACATCCATCTTAACACAGGCACCTTTAATTTTTCACATGAGAGTTACTGGAAATGAATCATAGTCAATATTAAATTGAACAATAATGGGCATGAGATTTATTTGCAGGAACCCAAGTACTCCATAGATAACTAGCTGGTGGTCTATGGAACTCTAGGTCATATGGGCGCTCCCAACTATACCTCTTGGGTCTGGAAGGTTACACAGGTAGGCACATTCTACCTTCACGCTGGTCCTTAACTACTGAAACTGCTAATTAGAAAGAAACTTAAATCATAACATAAATTATTCTTAATTATTAATGACTTTAATGATCTTCTTTGTGTATCTTGATAATTAGCAGTCTCAGAGGATAGAGACCAGTAAGAAAACTGAGTTAGCTCTGATTGGGTAAAACATCCGGTGACAAACTTGCTTCATCCGGAGTATACAGGGTGTTTCGCAAGTAGATGACAATATGCAAGATGGAATAACTAGATCAAAAATGTAGTTAAACGCCGCCAACCGCATGATTCTTTCTTATTCCGTTGCACAGATATGCCGTTCCAAAGGTAATTTTGTGAAAACCGTGTTTTTTGTAGGAAAACCTCAATTTTCTCTGCTTCAACACATTTTTTTTCAATGTTCCATCACAGTTTTGAATTCACCATTAAATTTTCTTTAAGTCTAATGCACATTCAATGTTCATAGTATCATTTCAAAAGCGCGATAACAGATCAAGAAATAAAAATTTTAAAAAAATGTTGTCAGCGACAAATTTTCGAGGATCACTGCTCTTCCAAAAAAAGTCCTGCAAGCTGCCGAATCTCACAAAAGTTGTGAAATTTAATTACCTTTCTAACGGTGTACTCAAAACTGCAATTATCTCTCAATTTTGTAATGCAATTGGAATGGGAAGGAGAAAAAAACTCATGTCATGCATATTTTGCAGGATCTTATCTCCGTTAAATTTAATTTATTTTTATGTAAATTACAACGAAAAATTAAATTAATTTTTACATAAAGTTAAACAGTAAATAAAATATCTTTGAACATTACAAAAGTTGCTGGAACTGGCCTCCTCCTTGAAGTATACAGTGACGACATCTGTTTAACACAGCTGATGTAGCCCTTCGAATCTGATCACGGTCAGCTCTCATTGCTTCACATGATTCGCGAATTCTTGCGATCAGATGGTTCATATCTTGAATGGGTACTCTGTACACTTCCGATTTAAGCCTACCCCAAATATAAAAATCCAGTGGCGTCAAATCAGGGCTTCGGGCCGGCCAATGCACAGGTCCATATTTCCCAATCCATCTTCCTGGGTACTGTTGATTGAGCCAGTTCGTTACAGCTCGTCCATTATGCGCTGGACACCCGTCCATTTGCCACCATAGCTCTTCTTCAAGTGGTATTGCTTCGAGGAGTGCCGCACTTATATCATCCTGAAGTAGATCATAAAAAGTATTGGAATTTAACCGACCAGGTAAGAAAACGGGCTCTGTCATATGCTGCCCACAGACTCCTAGCCACACGTTCACACTGAACTGATATTGGAAGTGGTGTTCCCTAGTGCCATGTGGATTATGATGAGCCCAAAGGTGAGAGTTGCGTGAGTTAAAAATTCCCGCACGTGTGAATGTTGCCTCATCTGTCCAAATTATGTGATCAGGGAAGTTACGCCTCTCGTGGCACTGTTGAACATACCATCGCGCAAACACCATCCGTAGCTCCATATCACGGGGTAGCAACTCCTGGACAGTAGTCAGGTGATAAGGATATCTATTGTCTTCCCTGAGAGCTCTGAAGACTGTAGAGTGCGATATTCCCAGTTGATTTGAAGCGCGACGGGTACTAGTTGATGGATCATTTTCAAAAATAGTTAAAATGTCAACTTCCCTTCGAGCTCGGCCCGCGTAGTTAACAGGTTGTCTTGGAATAGAGCCTGTTTCTCTCATGATGCGATAAGCGTTTTCAATAGTTCTCCGGTCTGGATATCTTTGCCGATTTGGAAACATATTGCGATATTCTTCTTGTGCACGAAGACCATTGCCTCTTGCAGCCCCATACGCGAAAATCATGTCAACGTACTCTTCAGAAGTGTATAAATTTGGCATTTTTACTTCTTGCACTCAAATTGAAACTTCCTTAACAGACTGAAGATTTGCACGATACTGACAATTATTATTGTTATTTATAACACAAAGTAGGTAGACGAAGAATGAAAGAGATAAGGTAAACAAACCGTAATGCGAACATAATCCATAAGAAGTAAACAAAAACATTCATCACGCCAGACGTTCTTTTAGGTTTCAATCACCTCCCTAGTAGATTTATTAAATAAATATTTGTAATTTACATAAAAATAAATTAAATTTAACGGAGATAAGATCCTACAAAATATGCATGACATGAGTTTTTTTCTCCTTCCCATTCCAATTGCATTACAAAATTGAGAGATAATTGCAGTTTTGAGTACACCGTTAGAAAGGTAATTAAATTTCACAACTTTTGTGAGATTCGGCAGCTTGCAGGACTTTTTTTGGAAGAGCAGTGATCCTCGAAAATTTGTCGCTGACAACATTTTTTTAAAATTTTTATTTCTTGATCTGTTATCGCGCTTTTGAAATGATACTATGAACATTGAATGTGCATTAGACTTAAAGAAAATTTAATGGTGAATTCAAAACTGTGATGGAACATTGAAAAAAAATGTGTTGAAGCAGAGAAAATTGAGGTTTTCCTACAAAAAACACGGTTTTCTCAAAATTACCTTTGGAACGGCATATCTGTGCAACGGAATAAGAAAGAATCATGCGGTTGGCGGCGTTTAACTACATTTTTGATCTAGTTATTCCATCTTGCATATTGTCATCTACTTGCGAAACACCCTGTATACCAAGCTTGAGTATAAGGTCCAAGATTGAATTTCATAATTAAATTTAAAACATCAATATTTTTTATTTTGATCAAAATATTAGGTTAGTATTTGCTTCTTGGTTCACAATTTCCATCAAAATAAAATTTTAAATCTAATTTTATAAAAACTTCCATTGAGATAATCATTTGAATATTTTTATAATAAGTGGGAATAAATAAATACTAACCTTTTTGCAATTAATTTTTTTTTGCATTTTTTCTAATTTTTTAAATTCAAATTCATATTTGATTATACGTGCAACTATAACATCATAAATATATTCTTTCCTACTCAATTCATCCTCAAATTTCTCAAGTTCTTTATGCTTAATCTCCCTCATCTGCAGATACTCTGCAAGTAGAGCCTAAAAATTCAAAATTAATTAAACTTCTTATTAAAAAAAACCACATTCATAAAACTTTAAAAATTTATCTATTCACAATAAAAATTCCCAAAAATATTATATATATATGTAGATGACAATA
>KZ807369.1:230887-244144 GCA_000696205.2 Oncopeltus fasciatus | reverse complement strand
TATATGGGGGGGGGGGGTTTACCAGTGAGTCATGCAGTTAATCTGTATCACAGGTTCCATATATGTATACATATAACCTGTGGTGCAGGTTAACTGGATGAGTTTCAGGCTAATGGTCCAGGATTTGTATCTCAGTTGTTTTCCTCTCAACATATATAGGAGGATGACCTATAAAAGAAAAGATATAATGAGGTAACTCATTTAAGGGGATAAACCCCTTCAGAAAATTTGGCATATCCCTTTTAAATGTAAATTAAATGACCAAGTTTTCTATAGAGTGAAATCAGATGAATAAGAGCAGGGGATTACCTAAAATGTCAAATGTGAGAACAAAAAAAATTTTTTTTTTATATAGAGGGCATAATATTTAGTTTAGACTAATCAAATTCAACACAGTTCTGATTATTGATAAAATAAATATTTTCGGAGTTACAAAGTGAAATTGAACAATTAAGAGTGGGGGGTTTAACTGAATCATAAACTTTGGGGCAAAAATGTTTAATAATTTGTGTAAAAAATATATAACAATATAATCTATAAAAGACTTTTATTTTGATGAATATAAAACCCACTTTTCCATGAGTTTCAGTAAATAATTAACTCATTCAATGGTATGATGGTTTAAAGAATCTTTTATAACAAACATAGTTAATTATTTTTTAAATTGGGGACATTTAATGAAGAGGAGTCAAAATAATTTTTGGCCACAGAGATAAGATGAGAAAAGTAAAATTAAAATTTGATATAATGATAAAATTGAGAATAAGCTAAATACAGGCTTTTTTGGTATACAGTAGATAAGATCAAATAAAATTTGAAAATAATTTCATAATATATGTCATGAGAATAACTACAAGTTACTTCTTGAGAATTTTATAAAATGAGAACACAATTTCCAAGAATTTTATTGTAATTGTTATTTTCAAATGGTATCTGCATTTTAACAAAACTTATTACATGTTCACGTAGGCTTCGTCGGTCATCAGATGTATTTACCATTTCATCTTCCGGGTTGGACCGAGTCAAATTGTTCTTATTTGCCGAGCTTTCACACATCATGTGATGGCTTCTTCAGGGCTGAAAAGAGAATGAGAGTTGTAAAGAGGTTTACAACTCTCATTCTCTTTTCAGCCCTGAAGAAGCCATCACATGATGTGCGAAAGCTCGGCAAATAAGAACAATTTGACTTGGTCCAACCCGGAAGATGAAATGGTAAAAAAACTTATTACAGTTATATGTACATTTAATGTTAAATTCTTTAGCAATAATCATTGTGTCCTGTCTAATATTAGGATTTTTACTGTTTATAGATAGATAGATAAATCAATTTACTTCTTGTTTGTTATTGGAGGCCTCAATCACATCCCAAATTTCTTTTTGAAAGTTTGAAATTAGTTCATTTTTCTTTTCTTTTTCTAAAGCAACTTTTTTGATCAGAGATTCAATCATCTCTTTTTTTTCATATGCCTTTTTTGATTCAGACAATAAAACTTCAATGTTCTGAGAAATATTACTTAACTTTGATGTCATTTCTTTGATTTTTTCAGTCAATTCTTCTTTTCTGAGCTTTGTCTAAAGAAAAAAATAACTAACTAGATTAGATTAAACATGGAATACATAGCATAATAAGAGAACATTTAAATATAAAATTTAATTATGAAATAATCACAAAGTGCTTAAATTCCATCAATACTTAAGAAAGGGGTGAGAATGGTCACATCAACACATATTACTTCTCTATTTTGTCTAGAATTGTGAATCACATAAATTGTGGACAGATTTGTTATTGGGATACTAAAGGGTCCTGCTTGAGACTGTTTATTTGAAGAGGACACTGAAAAGCTTACGATTGCTGATGCAATATGTAATGCGACTAACAAGGAAATCACAGTACAGCAAAACAGTCTTGGAAAAGAGAACCTATTGGATATTATAAAGGTAAGTTTTAACAAACTAAGGGCTTCAGGAAAAATAAATAAGGGGCCAAGAAAAAAATGATGCTCGGTTAACGGTTATACAAACCATGAATTTGCAACATGCAAATTCAAAAATTATTCATGTAAAATCAAGAATATCATATGATTTATGAGGTAAATTCTACTTGGCCTCCACTGTTAGGGAAATCGTGGTTTGAGCATCTTGGGTTCAAAAAGGTGGTCCTAGTAATCATAGGACAAATCAGTCACTGTTTTTCAATAGTGATTTGTCAATGGTATTGTTGCAGGAAGCAGTATGAAAATTCCCGAAAGTTTTCACTGTTCGGTTAGGCAAGTTCAATAAAGGAAAAGTTAAATTGGATTTGACACATTTCATGAGTTAATGCAAAATATAAATTTATGAAAGCAAGACCATTTGCCATGCAAGCTGGTGTTAATATGTATTAATATAATTTTGTTGATTACACTATAGTTGAACCAGTCGACTACAGTCCATCAGATCATGGAATCACCTATGATCTGACCATGGCCCCAGTTTAAAGAAATATGAATCGATTTATATTTTTGAGGATTATAAACAGAAACTGAACCCTCATCTTCTTATCGATCAACACCCACTTACACAAAGAGAGGTAATTCATTTTCAATCACTTACACAGCAAGCACAAGGTAATTTAGTTTTTGCTAAAGTCACCCTTCCACATGCTTATCAGCAATATGAGGTTGAGAAAGAATCATGTGGCAGTCTCACAATAACACTGTACAGATTTATTTCATTACTCCCATTTGTCTTTAGGCATTGCTTCAGCTTCAAGAAAATTTTAGAAAGCTTGTATGTTTTGCTCTCTGGAATTACATCATTCATGATTGACGATGTGTTAGTAGGAGCCCAAAATGTTGAAGAATTATGGACTAGAGTATCCAAAGTTCTAGAAAAGCTTTGAGAAGCAGGCATTATGGTGTCTAATAAGAAATATGAGATTGACAAGATCTAAATAAAGAAATAAGGTTTCAGAGAATTATATTAAACTGATGATAAGATTCAATGATGTTGGAAGCCCCAATACCAAATGATGTTAAGGAACTTCAACACTGTCAAAGTTTCTGCCTGATTTAGTAACAAAGTTCCCCAGTTTACTGTTTGCTGAGAAAGGGGCACCCGTGGTATTGGAGTGTTGAATGTGCTCAAGCTTTTGACAAAATCCAGACCCTAATTGTGAGCCATGAAAGTCTTGCTCATTTCAATCCAGACTACTCAATTCATTTGGCAGTAGATGGAGCTGGCTTTGGACTAGGTGGAGTTATTTAACAAAGATATACAGATAGATTGGATTGACCATTATCATTTGCCAACCGGACGTGTCTCAAGCCGAAAAGCCATACTCTCAGTTACATAAGGAGGGGGCAGCCTTGATGTTTGGAATTAGTATATTCCATAGCTACTTGTATGAAAGGAAGTTAATTTTGCTGAACAATAATAGACCCCTAATATCAATCTTTGAACCAAATGAAGGTTACCCAACCTTTGAAAAGCACAGATGGCAGTGGTGGGCACTTATTTAGTCTCATTACATGTATGATGATGTCAACCTTGGCCGCACCCCTACAAATTCTCTACAATTAAACTCCACAGTCAAAAACTCTCCATTAACGCTGATTGATTGGTTTTCTAGAGCTCCACTTCCGGAGTGTCCAATATTAGATGACTGACCAATGTATCAACTACTTTGTTTTTTATGCTGACAGTGATCTTCCATTGAACGATTTTGCAGCAATCAAGAAGTATGACATCTTTATGTAGATCATTAACTTCAGATGGCCTGACAGTGTTGCACTCAAATTTCAGCTCTATCTCTGAAGGAAAGATGAGTTTGTATAAAAGATATCCTTCTATGGGGATATCGTGCTGTTGTGTTATCTGCAATGTGACAAAGAATCACTTCTTATTGGGTAGAGTAAAAGTAAAATTCCTGGCAAGATCGTATTTAAGGTGGCCAAAGTTAGATAGGAATACAGAAGAACGTGCAACCAAGATCGCACAAGAGAAGATTGTGTGATCTTGTCATGCCAGTAATACAATTAATAAAAAATCCCTTAAAGCAACTCTTGTACAGTGTAAGTGGCCAGCTAAATATTGACAGCGGCTCCATAAACATTATATGTTATCAAAATCTCAAAAAAGAGTCACTTCCTGTCTGGATGATATATTTCTACAAACTGTAATAAATAAACTTGGAGTTTATACGATTTAATGTTGTTTATAAAATGTACAGACACAACAATGACAGAAAGTGGCCTGAGAATTTTTTTATACTCTGACTTTAACTTAACTTAGTAGATATAAAATGTTTCTTACCTGTAACTAACTTGAAGAATTTGCTGGTATATATTTTGAAAGGGGAAAGTATCATATTGACTTTAGAATATCTTGGGAGGAAAGGGATGAGAATGATATAGAAAACCTTTATTTGAGACTGAATTGGGTTATTTATCTTTTGTCATATCAATACTTCTGACATATTTATTGACAGGCATAATCATGAACCTGATAATTGATTACCTACTAGCTCTAGATTTTATAAAAAACAAAACAAAGAGTTCTTTGAGGTTGGATGTAAATTTGATGACACTAAACTGATAATAACAATAAATCATCTGACCTCAAGGAAGAACAGTAATTATAATATTGCTTGGTAATGAAATGGTTGTTGTAGATTCTTTAACAAATATTCATGATATAGCAAAAAAAGTATTGTAGAAATGATGAGTAACAGATATTCCTAAGCTCCTCAAATGAACTTTCTCCATTCCCATTATCCCTCTTCACAGAAGGAGTTATCAGTAAGAGTAAGAAATCTTTTATATATAGCAAGCTCCTGATGTGAGAATAGCCAATCTCATATTAATTTAAATCATGAGCCAATGTTGTGGATAGATAATTTCTCCTACTACTTTTGAATCATTTATAATGGAACACTAACTTCTCTTTTTTCCCTGTTTTTTAGCAAAACAATACTTTAGAGAAGCATTAGGTAAGAGCTGAACTTTTTTCTATTGCTATAGTGGAGATATCAGTACCATCAGAAAATCAGAACAAAACTTAAGACATTCCATGAGAGCCTTCATTGATATCATTGCTAAATTAGATCATTATTTATTATCTGAACTTAAAAAAAAAAAAAACTTGGCAAGAGTCTAATTGAACTGCTGATTCAGAAAATTTATAGAACTAAAGAAGTTGACATAAGATTGCCCAAAAGTTAAAACAGTTACTTATAAATTCAAATGTGGTTTGAAAGGTAATTCTCATTGAATGATTGCAGTCATAGAAGAGTTCTTCAAATTATTGGTTTTTTTTCTAGTTTGCTTGGGGCATTATATGAAAACATTTTATTTCACATTGCTCTAGATAAATTAACCAAAATGTTTTCAATTTAATCTCTGTTAAAGAAAATTGATTTTTAAGAAATACCAAACAATTAATGAGAGGGAATAGAATAAAAAATGCATTTCTGTAAATTCAAAATCCTTACTGAAATGCAATTATAATTTGATTTATATTGCAGCATTACCATTTGCCCAAATCAATGACGCTTTCAGGGTTTTTTACTAGTACGAGTTACTAAAAAACCATTTACAAACTGAAAAGAGATGGTGGCCACAATGAGAAAATATCCCTTTGTGTCCAATAACATCTAACTGTTAGCCCAAAAAATATCTTACAACTAATTTTTTGACAATGTCATTATGAAAAACTTGGATTCCATACTCAACAATTGCAGGTCCATCATCATGGAACCTCCACAAATGGCATATAGATACTCAAGATTAACAAAGTAAAAGAAGAATAGGCTGAGAATCTTTATTTCAAATAACCATTCCTCACCATTGGCCAATTCAATACGGCTCTGATATTTCCTTAATTTATTTATTTTCCTGAAGCCTATTTTTTTTTTCAAACTTTTTGATTAAATTGAATGTAAACACATTTTATATCTATCTACATTCATAAACAAAATTTTTAAATCAAATATTGTAATAATGTAAAAATTATTTTAACTGGGAAAGAAACTGGTTTAATTTAAGCTAATAGAATAGCCAAATTTGATTTGATGAACTCAATTTTATATCTCCAGGTGAAAAGTTGTTTATACCACCCTATATGCTTAGTAGCATAAAATAATTGGAAAAAGCATAGTAGAAAATTTGATTTACCATAATAAATTTGAAGTCCTACAGTTAAACATTTTGACAAATAATTTTTAAAATCTATCACCTATTTAAGGAAATAGGTGATAGATTTTAAAAATTATTTGTCAAAATGTTTAACAAACTAAGGAGTTTCAGTGAACAAAAAATCTTACAGATTTTTTTGTTTTGTATTTTAATTTTCTTTAAAAAGTATGTTATTCTAACACTTGAAAAACTCTCTCCCTTCTCACCTCTCTCCCTCATAGAACAGATTTATAATTGATTATAATAAAAACTCGAATGAGCAACTGTCCCACAGTATTTTTCTTTTGTTGAATGGAATGTTCACCTTGTAAACATGGATTTAGCAAGAAATTCAAAGTAAACTTGCTTAACTAAACTTTGGTTAATAAAATTTAATTTTTTTTTTAAATTATAAGCAAGCCTTTACCATTCTTAAAAACTTCATTGGATCATACTATTTTCATACTCAAAATTTCGGCATGACTACTATCCTTTAACCAGTCAAGCTAAATCTCTATAGTTGGCAAATACAGTCATCCATCTCTGCTTTTCAGAAAAAGCAATTCTAAAATGTTTTTCTATTTTAATTCTTGGCAGTTAAATTCTTATCTCAATTAAGTTGTTAGTCTCAATATATATAAGTTCCTTACAATGCTTACTTTGTCTTTAATTTCAATCAGCTCTTTATTCTTGTCAGTAAAAGATTCTTTTTCAGTATTAAAAGCTTCCAACATCTCCCTCTTTGCTTGAATAGAATTATTTTTCTTCAGTCTTGTATTGTTTATTTCATTTGTCACTTCTTCAATTTTTAGTCTAAATGAATTACTGTAATAAAAAAAAATTAAATTATTCTTGGGTGATGACCAACTAATTAATAATTTCAATGTCCTCTATATATACTATAATATATAGTTAAATTAACAAATTTCATATATTTCTACTAGATAGGTCAAATTAAAGCCAGCAATAAGTAATAAATTCATAGCAAGAAAATTTTTCAAGTGAAGTTTATGGCTGTCATCCTAAAATAAATGCTTCTAAGCAATTGAAAAATGGATAAGATTCATTTTATATTCTAACTACAGTTAATCCAAATTTTTACAGAAGACTTGCCATTGTCTCATTCACAGTCAAAATATAAAAGACAAATCTAACAAATTGTCTTAGAATTCAGTAATAGAAAACTAAAAAACATATTTCTAGTGAAGAAGACAAAAATAGATTTTAATGCTATAAAACTACAATTTATTTTTCATGAGAATTGCTCATAGTGCCCAACTTTAAAAATAAAACCACTGATTGAATTCAATGAAAAAAAGCCGAACTATTACTAAGAAAATTTAACTGCTCATAGGCTTACTCTGGAGACCAACTGGAAGACTTCTCTTCCCATTTTAATATCCTAGTTATATTCTTAAATATCTTCCTTTACATGTGTTTCTTGTAAATATTTTACAAAATACAACTATTAAAAATACTATTATTTACATTTAGGTCAATTATTAGTTCATATTTGTTTAGGTAATGTAACAAAACAAAAGAAATTATATTTTTAATCGTATTTGGAAAAGCCTAACAAAATTTAAAAGTATTAATTAGTTAGAAAAACAAATACAATAAGTAAAAAAAAAAGAAACATTTCTTTTAAAACATTTTTACAGGACTTGATAAACTGTGATATTTCTCACCTATTTGAATTATTACTTATTTGAACTTATTACTGCTGCAATTGGTTAACTTACTTTTCCTCCTCATATGCTTCTTTTGCTTGAGAGATCAACTTATTAAAATTATTAAAAGAACTCCTCATTTCTTCTATTTTTATATGTTCTTCATTTATAATATTTTTTAATTTTTCAACATTTTTCCCAATATTTTCAACTTCACAAGAAAAATTTTCTTTTATCATATTCAAATTATTATACTTGATCTTCAATTGACTCAAGGAAGAGTTTGTTAGAGTGCAAAGTTCTTCAGCTTCACTTACAAACTTAACAGTTTCACTTAATTTGTGGCAATTTGTCATGATAATTTCTAATTTACTGTTCAATAAGTCAAGTTCAGGCTTCTTTAACAAAATTTCCTAAAAGAGAAAAATAATTTAAATAATATTGATATTGATAAATAACAGCTCAAGGTAATTTTTTTTACCTAATAACTGAGATAAAAAAGTATGGTTTAATATTCAATTAAACTTTTGGAGTGGAGCTGTTATCCAAAAAAGTCCTCACTCACATTTGATTTTCCTATATTATGATAAAAAGTTACTTTCCTTAATTCTGTGCATAATGCAAAAAAAAAAAAGAAAAAAAAAAGTGGTTCTACAACACAATGTTAGTGACCCAAATATGGAGTTAAAATAAGCTCTCAGTAATTATTTTATTTTTTACTTAACATAAATATGATGCAAATTAATGTAATTTAAATACCTGTGATAATGCATTACACTTCATTAATGATTTTTCTCTTTCCTCATCTAGTTTTATTTTTAGGGCAGATAATTGATCAGAAAAGTCATTATTAACACTTTGAATGGATTCTAATTTGTTGAGTTTTTTAAGCAACTCACTATCTCTTTCATTAAATCTAAACAAAATTATGTATTACAAAAGATTATTACATACATTAACCCAAATAATAATGAAACAATAAATTATAGTTACATAGAAGTGATGTTTTCTAGCTCTTCTATATCATTATTTTCCTTTTCTTTTATTCTATCATTAAGTAATGACATTTTTTCATCAAGAGATATCAATGTAAATTCAATCTAAAATAGTTTTTTTAATTATCCATAATTAGCATTTTTACTGTGAATAAAATTAATTACATAGTTAATTACAGAAAGTATATAAACATTGTCACATTGATTTAGGACAGAAAATTTGCAGCTATAATCAAATGAGTTATACCAATTATCTAATGAGCACAAATTCAGCACAGATTGGCAGGTAACTTCAAAATGGTATTCAGATCTACAGTTCTAGGCCAACCTTGGGAAGTGCTGCCATCTGCTGTGTCTTCAACATAACTATCACTTTCAGGCTAAGTCCATGCTTACTACTCATGTTTGTCCACACATGACTAGATTAAAAGCTAGTCCTAGAACACACTCTTAACTTCTTTTTAATTTTTGGCCTGTGATTATCACTAACATGATGAAAAAGTAAATAAGTATCCTTTCCTGGGCTTTGAAAGAATAAAGAGAAAAGAATGGTACAGCTCCATATATTCATATATATGTTAGATAAGTAATACCTAATATCAGATGAAATTTCCTGCATGATAAATGTATTCAATGTATCATATTCTACGATGAAGCAGAACCTCAGCTCAGACAACGTCAATTCTTAATTCACTAACACATTAAGCTTTTTTGAACTCTGATTTTGGCTCATTATGTATATTTTGTTTTCTAATTACATAAATACATCATAATTCCCAAGTTTAATAATTAATATAAATTTAATTAGGGATGTAGAGATATAGTCTTTCTTGATTCAAATAATTTTATTTGCGACCAGTTTTAGTGTCAATACCATCTTCAGGCACTAGGAACAGAAAAATATCACAGTCAAATTATTATAAACAACAAATTATTCATAATGCTCTATAAATTAAAATTAAAAATTAAATTAAATTCAATAAATACATTTTTAAAATTAAACAAATAACTTTCATAAATAAATAAATAAATTAATGTTTACAAACAATAAATTAATTTTTTACAAATAAAAAATTGTGTCAATGAATATAATTAATAGGGACCAGACTGTCATACAGAGTGTCAGCACTCGTCTCATCTACCTCTCACACCTCCTCTCGGCAGTACAGGAAATTAAAAGAAAATGAGGTGGGAGAGGTGAGGGAAGGGAGATACAGAGTCCAGGGACTTAATCAAATTAATAGACTGTGCTCGTTGGGGTACCGAGGGGAGAACCCTGTCCTTAAAATACTCTGCAGGTGAGTCTGGTCACTATTAATTATATTCATTGACACTTATTAATTATATTTGTGAAAATTTAATTTATTGTTTATAAACATTAGTTTATTTATTTATGAAATTTATTTATTTAATNTTAATTTAAATTTATAAAGTATTATTTAATTATTTGTTGTAGATAATAATTTGTCTGTGATATTTTTCTGTTCCTAGTGCCTGAAGATGGTGTATTGACACCAAAACCGGTTATTGGAACCTCATGAAAAGCATTAACTTAATCAAGTCATACTAATTAAATTTTTCTTAATGAATAAGACCTGTGCAAGGTTAATGCTCCTGTTGAGGAGTATGAAAATGGTAAAGGTAACATAATAAATGATAAGAAGAATAAAGGGTTGAGTGATGGGCAAATTTTTCTGGCCTTTAGCTCTTAATTTTTTTTTTAAATAACCATAATTTAAGAAAATAAATGACAAATTAATTATTTTTATTAAAACCTTCGCATTAATAGGGCCAAAGAAGTTCACAAACAAAATTTATAAAATTTAATATAAGTAATAAAAAAATTTTACCCGAGATGATTCTTCTTCAACTTCAGCATTCTTTATTTCAACATTTTTAAGTTTTGCATTGATATCACTTAAGTGATTCTGGACAATCTGGATATAATTATTTTTTAATACATTTTTAACTTTGGTTAAAATATCTGTATTGGATTTAATGTTGTTTTTTAAGCACTCAATAACATTTTCACCTATAGAATGAATAATTATCCATTAAAACAGATGTCCAAATATAAAATTAAATATATAGAGAAAGAATAGGTTTATTAAGAAAAAAAAAACCATGTAAGGTGTGAGTACTAAGCGAGTTTCATTTAATTAATTACTCGTCCTCATTGAAATGAGAATACATTCATTTTTCCTATAATTTATTTCATAATTTTACTTTATTTTCCCTCAACATTAGATAGTAGCTGGAGCCACACTGTCACTGAATGTCATGTGCTTATATTAAATCCCTTTCTGGTGTAAGGAACACCATTTTCTCACTGTCTGCAGGAACATAATAATTTCCATACCATAAAAATTTTTTTAAATATAATTTTTTGAGCCACAAACTTCCTCAGCATCAAGAGATGTTACTTAAAAGCAAGAGCTAGGAATTGATAGTCAGGGTCATTAAATACAGAAACACAGAAAGAATAAACTAACTAAGCACTGTGAGTATTGAATCTGAGACCTTCAGCTCAGTAGTCCAGTGCCTCAACCACCAGACCACCATACCCTGATAAATCACTATTGTCTCACTATAATACATAAAAATTATAAAAAATATTTTAAATTTACTTCTTTGAAGACGAAGACAAATATTCGGATAAAAAGAATATCAAATTATAGGTAAAACACATATTTTTGATATTATTTGAACATTTAGAAAAAAAATACATTACTTACTTAACTTTTTAATTTCAGCCACATTCATTTCATAAATCATATTTCGTTGATTAGCTAATTTCAACTCTGACTCAAATTGCTCATTCGAATAATTTTTCAATTTAGTGACATCATCAAAACCCTTCATGGAAGCATTAAGTATTTCATTAACTGCAATTTGCTTATTTTGGATAGTACCAATATATTTCATGGTTTTTTCAAACCTAATAAAACAATAATAGTAATTAAAATATTTGGCACTGGGAGGGGGGTGGGGGGGGGGTCAGTTTAGTTAGAAAAATCCATTTGTGTCTTTCAAGCATGGCGCTGCAGGTTCATGTCTTTCCATGGATAGGCTTTTATTAAGGAATAAAAGCCTGTCCTGAGCCAAAGGCATTTCGAATGGGGTTGTTACCTTACCTCACATTGTTGTTACCTTACCATTACCTCCATTACTCTTTAAGTGATTGAAAAATATGTTTAAAAAAATTATAAAATTAATATCAAATAAAACTCCTGATCCCAAAGGAACATATTAATACTGTTTTATTATTAATAAAGGGACTAATTGTCCTACACCATTAAGGGATAATAAAAATAATTTGGCACTAGACACTCCTCCCTGAATCAACACATTTTCCTAAACCCACTTGCCAGAAAGATAAGAGCCAATATTAATTTTTTATTGTTAAAAAATTATCAAAAAATATAAAAATATTCCCATATACTCCACATTTTTTAAGCAAATTTATAAAGGACCATTTCTGGGTCTAGCAGTACAGTTAACACTTTTTTCTTATCCCGAAAGGTAAAACTTTTAATAAAAATTGTTTACTTTTGAGTTTTAATGTACATGGAATGGAATGTAAATTCGTACATGGAAATACGTATATTGGCAGGGCCAGGGGAAATTTCTCTTCTTGATTTAAGAGCTATGTTAAGCTCCTGAATAGTGAATGGAAGTTTAAGAGGATTGATATGAACTGGAAGGATATTTAATGATGAATCTTCGGCCATAGATTTTATGTTATTAATTCCTGCATCTAATTAGAGTTGGATAAATTTTTATTGAAATGGCTAGCATATAATTGGGCTGTTTTTTGTGGATCTGTTATAATTTTATAGCCAGTTCAATAATGGAAGGGATAAAAGAAAATTTGAAACCAATTATTTTCCTAACTGCATAACATATACCTCCTTATTTATACTTGAGAGGAAATTTTGCCATGAATGTTTTTTTGACTTATTAATTGCTTTTCTTGCATGATTTCTTGCTTTAATATATGATTCTAAATTTTGAGAAGATTGCCTGGATCTTAGTTTTCTTAACTCCCGTTTCTTTATTTTAAATGCACTCTTGCATAGACTGTTCCAAAAAGGAACAATTTTTTTTTTTTTTTTTTTTTTTTTTTGTCTTGGGAATAGATTTACTTACAGCTTTAAGTAAGATGGTGTTCTTAAGCAATATTAATTCATTAATGCCAGATTTAGTTGTATCTATCTGATATATTTTTACCAAACTTTCAAATTTTATCCAATCTCCATCGTTAATTTTACATACTTCTAGAAATTTTGGGGACTTATTTTTAACTAAACATTTTATAATACCTGGAAAGTGATCTCTTCCATATGTCTCATTAAGAGCACTCCAACTATGTCATGGGGCAATGTTTGAAGAGGTCTACAGCTCAGAATCTGCCTTTTCTTATAGACATATATATATATA
>KZ807369.1:219537-230882 GCA_000696205.2 Oncopeltus fasciatus | reverse complement strand
TATATATATATAAAATAAATCATTAATAAGAAAATTTTGAATCAATTATTATTTCAATTATTTTAGCTTGAGTATAGAACTTATTATTAGCCCAGAGTTCAGAGTATGCATTAAAATCCCTCAAGAACATGGTGGTGCCATGTACCTGATTAAAAATGTTTTCCAGGTCATTTATTTTGAAAACTGCCTGTCGCCAAATAAATATTCACAATATTCATAGAAAATAGATCAAATATTTTTACTAATAAGGGTTGTTTGTATATCAGAAGTTATACCAATTTCCTGAGCAGGTACATTTTTTAGAAGAATTGTACATGCTACTGATGGAATAAATTATGTGTCAAATAATATCATAAAGTATTACAATTTTTAATTTTAAATATAACTGATGATTTTAAGAGTAATTCTTGAGTGCATATTACTTTTGCATTTGTATGTCAAATTAAACATTCTAGATCTGATTTATGATAATTAGGTAAATTTGCATTTGTTTTGTTAGTGAAATAATGGTAAATAACAGTTGACTAATACCTCTTTTTTTTTTTTACAAGAAAATAAGATTACGAATCCACTTTTTCAGTTTTTACAGATTTTCATTGATATAGGCTTAGCTGATTTGTGGGTGCCTTTGTTCAAATTTAGTAGATTCAGCTGATGATAATGAAGAAGATGACTACAAAAAAGGTTACGTTGTGTGTCGATTAGCAGTATTTAGTATTTTGTTACAGAAGTGTACAGAACAACATAACGTGTTTGAACTGAAACGTTTCCTTATGGCTACCTCTGCTCCTACACATCAAAAGTGCGAAAACATCCCCGATTCGTTTTGTTATATATGTGACAGTTTTACCAATCCCAGTCAAAGAACAAACATCAGTACATTTGTCAGACAAGCATATTTTGCCTATTTTAAAGAGAAACTTGGTGATCAAGATAAATCATGAGCACATGAAGTGTGTAAAGTTTACTGATGTGGAATATGCTAAGCTTCCATTTGGTATACCTATGATTTGGGGCGAGCCCAATATAACAAGAAAAACAAATGTAAAATAGAGTATCCTAGTTTACTGTCAGCTATACGCCCAGTACCGCATTCAGCTGAAGTCCAACGAAATTCAATGAATTTCCCTCTTTGGAAGAAGGGGAATACGGATATTGCATTCAAAACTTTATTAAAGACATACTTGGAAATACACGAGCATTGAATTACTACGAAATTGTCCAACAACTCTTGGAAAGCTTCCAAAAGCTAGGTTGCAACAGCATTAAATTGCATTTTTTACACAGCCACCTTGCTAATTTCCCGGACAATCTTGGTGCAGTGGTTGATGAGAAGGGTGAGCGTATCCATCACGATTTGAGGCCATGTAAGTAAGGTATCAAGGTAGATGGGACGTACATATGATGGCTGACTATTGTTGGAGCATCAAGCGTGAATGTACACAAACTTAACACTCCAGAAAAAGCTACAAATGCAAATTTTTATCTTAATGTTTAAGTACTGTTCATTAATTAAACAATTTTATATGTATCATGATTTTACTTACATTAAATGTTTTGTAAACTGTATATTTGGTACGTTTTTACTTTGTTCTTTTAAATGAATTTTTTTTTTTTTATTTCTGAGGATATCATGTAGTTTAAAAAGTTGACATGACAGACAAAATCTGAGGTTATTCTCAGACAGAGATAAGGTTAGATATATCAATGTTTGTACATAAACATTAACAATAAGTCAAGTACGGTTTTCATATTATTTAATAATAATTTGATACCGATTGAGTACAGAGATAGATATTTTCAGTACTATAAAACACTAATAATATTAAAATAAATAGTAATATTAAATTCTAGTAGATCATCCAAAGTAAAATTCTCTACTTCAAAATTATTTATTAGAATTTTAGCTTGAAAAGCAGTAGCTAATAAAAATTAAAAATGGCAGTTACCTCTCGGCAACAACACTTGTATTCTTTGGAAGTTGGTTTATAGCAATAAATGATTCTTCACACTTTTGCTGGAGCTCATTAATATTCATCAACTGCTTTCGAATTATTTCCTTCAGTTTATTTTTTATAGAAATTTTAAGCTGCTTATCTTTAGTGAGAGCATTGCAACATTCAATAAGACCAGAAGCTTCATTGTTGCTCTTATCCTTTCCAGAATCCATTCCTTGAAACTCCATTATGGAGACAATCCTAAAATGATTAAATTTGCAATGTAGAAAAATATCTTTTTTAAAAAATTCTCAGTTAATCAATATCTAATTAAGCAAATATTAAAAATTAGAATCAATTTTTATGAATAATGAAGATCATGAACATCAATGTATCAAGTTGACATTTAAAATGAAAAAAATGGCTACTTGAAGCTTAAAATTTTTTGACAGATTTCTCTCAAAGAAATCAGCTACCATGAAAATAGTGAAAAATATTATTCTTAAAATGATTCAACTGAAGAAACGAAGATTTAAAAAAAAAAGTAAAAGATCAAATAATGTATTTTTGAGGATGATACATGGTCTAATTATCTGTTTCATTGGTAGAACCTTTTAAAACTTGTAACTTATATTTCAATCCATTTCAGCTAACAGATCAAGCTCATATGAAGCACGTGGTAGGAATGGATAGGACAAATAATTTCATTATATTAAATTCAAGCATTTCATTAAATTCTGTTCAGTTATTTCTAAACAAAATTGTTAAAGTTTAGAAAAAAATTTTTTCTTCTTAATAATTTTTATTTTATTTTGTAGTTTTTAAATTCTGTACATCTTAAAAGATAAAACATTGAATTCTTCTGATTGATTTTTGATTGAAATAATTTTTATTACTTACTTAAGTTAAAAACAGTTGTTCAATTTCTATTTAAAGAATAAACTAAAAAATATATTCAAATGAAATTAATGTAGTAAATTAATTTCAAAATATTTTTTGAGTTATAGTGAATGTTTTTCATGAATAAAGACAGATATTAATAATGTGAGTTTAAAAAAAAAATGTAAAATATACTAGAAATAATTTAGCCCAAAGTAAAAAGTCAATACTCCTCAAAACAAGCTGCATTAAACCCCAGTTTAACATACAATATTAAATTACACAATTTTGATGGCTATGGCTGGAGAACTTCACCAATATAATTTTTCCTAATTTTTTGTTCTGTAATAAATTGTTACATTGTTAGGCTAGGTTAATTGTACCATTAAATGAGGGAAATGTTGATTAACCATTTTATTAATTATCAGATTTTAATTGACTTTTGCAACATGTTAATTAAAATCTGATAATCTCCCAAAGAAATATATATCTATCTTTATGAAATCCAGAGAAGGAGAGTTACTGAAGAAGAATGAGGGAGGGGGCAAAAATTCAGCATATGAATATATATCAATTTATTCTCAATAAAGTGAATTAAACAAAAAAATTTTTTTCTGAAGTAGTCTGGTTTGAATTGTCCATTTTAATTTGTCAAAAATTTGATTATCCTTGTCAATTAAGTTGTAGTTTGTCATCTGGTGAATAAATTTGAGAGCTCCTGTAGATTAGTATATCTATTCCTAAGATTCTCACCCTATTAGTTTATTCTAAAGATGAGGGGGGGGGGTATTTGATATAGATAAGAAAGAATAATTAGGCTTTGATTAATGATGAAATTATACTTAGAGTGAGAATTATTTTTTTATTTAGATAATGAAATTAGCCAAGTCTCTTCTCTACAGAAGGACAATATTTCTCTAAAAGAAAAAACTAAATTATTTTTTTAGTATTGGCTATTGTAAATTAATTATTTATTAAATTTAAAATCCAAATATATTAGATATAAAAATAAGAAGGCTCAAGTTTAGCAAACTTTGGCTGAAATGTTCCATTTCAGTTTTTACTCATTGGACTCACAATATCAGTAGGTGTTTCTATCATCAGATTATTAAATCAATAGTTTAATTAAATAGAGCTAATTTTAAAATATGTCATAAAGATGTATTAGATACTCTATTATGTGATAATTCATGCATGATGGTTGAGTGTGAAAACTGCCCAGTAAAAGAGCCAGTACATGATAACCTTTAAGAGTGCATCACAGAAGATTTATGCTCAACAATATTAATTTTAAGTAATTGATTATTCAAGATAAAACTGAGATAATAACCATTACAAAACCTATTGATTAATTGGTTGATTATTCATCAGAAATGCATGTTAATTTTAAAAGTATGACTTTATTCCTGTCACAAGCAGTCTTATTAAAATATTGCAAAGACAAAAAAAACCACTGTTTAGTTTTGACAGATTTTTCTAAAAAGTATGGCATGAAGTCCAAGGCAACCCCTATGCCAACAGTTAAGCCACTCTAGTTAATAATTTTCTATTAGCTAAAGAATGAGCAAATTGAAAGCCAAATAAGTTTATACTATGATAATGCATTTGTAGTGATGCATTTCAAAAGGTTTTTATTGAATATGTGGAAAAATAACATCCATCTATTTAAAAGTATATTTATTTTTCAGATGACACTGCTAGCCAATATAAAACTAACTTAGTTAATAAAAAACAATTTAAAAAGAGATTTTGACTAAACATTGAATGGCATTTTTTTTTTTTTTTTCTACCATTGAGAAAATGATAGTGATGTAGTGGGCTGTACAACAAAAAAACTTATGCCAAAAGTCAGTTTGTAAAGGGCAGCACAAAAACAGATTTAAGCTACTGAAAAAAAAAAAAGGAAAAAAAAAGAAAAGATGTTTCACTTTTGTAAAAAAAAAATTCAGATGATTACTTATACTTTTAAAGGCAGCGCCTATCGTTGTATTTTAGCTAAATAATTGAATTCCATTCATTGTATTACACTAAATTATAAAAATTTTTTAAATTGCCCTTGAGAATTTGTATGAGCTCATACCCTTTTAAGCTAGAATTTGATTATTAACATACATGTCCTTTCATTTTATATTTAAATAATACACATAAATTTTTCCTAAGAAAAAAAATTGAGATCTCACATGTATACTTAAATTTTTTTAGATAGTATTTTAGATCATATAAATTAATGGAAAAACAATGTTTTTTTAAATATTCATGTTAACCATAAAAATGTATTCCTTCAACATTCACAGACCAAACAGCACACTGAAGAGTACCAAGCTTCTTCCAATCTACTATAGATCACAAATAATGCACTGTTACGTATTAATGAAAGAATGGGGCAAGTCATTTTTACATTGAAAATTATTTTATGTATGTTAAGAACATAATATTGAGAAAAAAAAATCATTAGAAAATTATAACTTATATTCACTTTAGGAAGACCCTACATTTCCCCTGAGAATGAAACAATGTATATTGCTCTACTATAGAAGAAATTAAAAACGAAAGTAATGTATATAAAGAAGGAAAAATGAAAAATTACCTTTTACTTTGAATAAGTTAATAGGGTCTTAAAAATTCCTAAGAGAAGCAAAAGACGATCAAAAAGGCATTCTGCCCAGTGTTGCTCTCGATTTATTGATATACTAAAATTCCCAAAATAATATTTCTAAACTAATGTAATAATAGTATGAAATTATTAATTTATTTGAATGTAAAACAATACATGTTTTTAAAAAACTATATTCAAATAGATAAAAATCAACATTAACAGCTATGAATTTGAACCTATTTCATTTACTTTGAAATTTTCAGCTCAAAATTTTACTTTAAAGTGCGTCCTTTAGTTCTTTGCTATTTATANNNTATATATATATATATATATATATATATATATATATATATACATACACACACTTGAACATATAAAATTTACCAGCGGAATTTTGTCAAAGTCTGATTTGCTGTCTCCAAGAAATCCCCCCCCCCCTCCTTCTAAGACTTTAGAGTTTTATGTTTCAAGACGTAAAGAATTTGAAAATAGAATTAAAAAAAAAAATGTTTAACCCTCTTAGCCTTTACACGAAATACCCTTCCGTTCAATCACTTTTGGTCATGGTATAAGGGGTTCCCTACATGTGCCTGAGTGTATGGGACTAATTAGGCTTCTGTATCTCAATAAAAGCCGGCCACAAAATAAATAAATGAAAGAACTCGAAACAGCACCTTCAGGCGTGAGACATCCAAACGAATACCTTGTGCTACATCGGCGCCTGAAAGTAACTCCAATAACAATGAGGTTATTACGGCTATTAAATTAAATCCTCTTCTAAAGCTTCCCTGGCTTCAACAAGAATTTACCAAATTTGGTTCATATTTTTTTTTACAAACAATAGGTCAATTTCCCACATTCGAAATTACACTTAAAATATTTTCTTTAATATGAATTTTTTTGTGAATATGTCATAGAATGAAAATGTAAGAAAATTGAACAAGAAGGGTAATGGAAGGAGCTACTACGGTCAAGAACCTAAATTGAATATTAATGAAACTCCAGGATCATGCTGCACCCTTCTGCCGTACATGTATAAGATGTAGAAGCCTTCTAACGTAAGAAGATTGGCTTATTTTGATACCTTCCTAGCTCCATCCAAGATAGAAATCAGCTAGCTTACTCTTGATTTTGAACTCCTCTTTTCTATGGGCTTCTATATTTTCTATTTTCCATGAGAAGTTTCTTTCTCTATGACGTTCCTTTTGAAGCTCCTGAAGGTTATATTACTTAAGAGGTTGGATCTTTGATACTTCAATTTTACAAATAATAGTTTAAATTTAAATGTTTTATATTTTGCTCGAGATTTTTTTTACATGATTGTATTATTGCATAATTTATATTTTATTGTTTAGGTTTATGTCATTCTGCTGTGGAAATGTTCTTTGAGTTGTATTATACTTTAGTATGTCTGTTTGTTAAAGTTTTTTCTCTGAAGACTGAGAATTAATTTTCTATCAACCCTTGACATTTTTAAAAATCAAAGATTTCATAATCATTATTTATAACTTTTAACTTTTATTTTTTAGTTGCCATTAGAAATTTGTTTAATCATGATCACTACTTCTGAATATTTTTTTGGAGGTCCGGTGTATCCAAGTGTCATGAAACCTTATTATGTCTTCTCGAACTATATGTTCAGAAATATCACTACAAACACGCTAATAAGCTGAATATTTTTTTAATGGAATTAACGGGAGGATATTGTTTTGTGAATCTGAGTTAGATGTAGGTATAACTCACACCCATATTATCACACACATTTATATGTCTAAATTAAGAAAATTTGTAAACTTAGCGTGTAAGTTGCATAAGCTTTTAATCTCAACTCATAGGAAAAGAGAACTGTTGAAAAAAAAAAAAAAAAATAGAATTAAAAAAAAAGCACGGGTCAAGAAAAATCTCGATCCACAAATTTCGATATAATCGAGAGTGGACTACTGTCATTCTAGCCGGCTAGTAGCGAGGAGTCTGATATGTGCTGCGCTGTCTTTACTGTCTGACGCACAGCTCTGACTGCCAGTGCTCATATTGATTTGGGTGTCCCTTGGTGGAGCCTCTCAGCCGTGAAGATTGCTCGGCCTCAGCCAGCATGCACTCCATTCTCCCTTCAGAGCACTAACTGTCGTCTCACTGTACTCAGGTGTCAAGTGCCGATGTAAGCTTAGTCTCTGAGAGTATGATTTTTCTAATAAAATGGTGAATTCTCTTACCTTAGAAATACGTCAATATTATGAGACTCGAGATAATGAAATTCACAGTTCTGAATGAATAAAAATAAATATGTACTTATTTCGTACTTATTTTTTTTAAATACTTCAGAATTTATTCCATGGTGTTTAAAGAATTATAATAAATGATTTTGCTATTTTATTCTGTTTAAAGTAAAATTGACACTTAGATAAAGTTCTCTGTTTCATTTTAATATGATATCTCTAGTTATTTAGCAAATTATAAACACTTATTAGCTTTTACTCCTCAAATAGCTTCAAAGGAATTATTGGGGTAATTCTTTAATTAAAATGTGATTCAATTATCAATTCTTCAAGTCACCTGGATCATCAGATTTATTGGCTAAGTTAGCTCAAATTGTTAATAAATAAACTTAACTATATTGCAAATTGTTTTATATCAAAGCTATTTTTAGCCAATTTGATAGATAGTGATTAACATGAATTAGTAAACATTACAGTTAATTAATAGAGGTTATTTGAATTGTATATGATTTGCTATTAAGAGCATTGTTATTCTCAATAATGTTTGCAAATTATGGAATATCATCATGTAACTTTCAGCACAAATTGGGGAAAAAAAAGGTTCCAAATAATGCTAATTAAATTCTGGAAAAGACCCTAAACTGATCACATCATTTTCTAAAATAGGTATATATATATATATATATATATATATATATATATATATATATATGTGTATATATTATTTTAAAGAGTATGACGCCATTAATTAATATAATATCCATTTGAAATGTAATCTTAAGAAGTAAAATTTTTTTTATTTATAAACCACTAGTCTCAAATTACCATTTGTAAAAATCAAATTTTGAGAATACTAATCCTTTAAAACACCTGAGTTTTCAAGACAAAACTTTGAAGGGGCAAAATCCTGTAAATTTTTAATGTATTCCAAAACAAACTAATAAAAGTATCCAGCTAAAATTTAATTATCCCATATTTTCAACATTTCTACAAAATATTTATTTACTTGTGGAAATGTTGACAATAAATTTTGCTTGACTGTTGCAGTGCGTATGAATTTAAAATAAATAAATATTTCACATTAATAGAGAATACCCTAATCGACATTGCATAAATGTGAAACTACCCTTAAAATTTTTCAAATGGTAGTATTATGCATAAAATCACTCTAGGCAATATAATAAATTATATGTTAGTATTAATTACAAAATTCATTTTTAATGATAACAATTGAATCCAATGTTAAAGATTAAATTTTATACTCCAGGCAACAGAATTTAATATATAAAGAAAATTATTCAATATCATAAGCTATTTTTCCTGAATTAATAAAGTAATAAAATGTTTGCCTAATATTAGTAAGGCATGGGGATTTTAAAATAACTAAAGCATGTAACTGGAACATTAGTAATGAAAATTATTATAATTATGTTAGATAAAAATTGCTATTCATTGAATATGTTATAATTAAAGCAAGGCCTTCTATGTCTGGTGCTTGGGTTATGTCCCACTTGTTTTAAGCAGAGTATTTAAAACAAGGTAGCAACCTTAAATGCTTCTTCCATACCTAAACCTAAGAGGTAGAATGGATGAAAGAAAAAAAGTTATTGTGATACTGTTTTTCTCTTTATATTTAAATTGTTCCTTGAATAATTAAATGTAAAGGATTAATCTTTAAATTGTTCCTTTAATTAATGATAAAATAGCTATTCATTGTGAATAATAAATTATATTATAAATTTTGGTTTTAGGAAAGAAAAAAGAAAGCTGTCACATTAAAGCTAGTTAAAAACTTTTCTAAGAGTCATATGTTTTCACTAAAAAAGAATACATTTTTTACTATGTATATTATAATTGAGGCTGTTTATATCATTTTCAAGGCTGTGTCCATTTCACCATATGTAAAAGGGAAATTTAGAGGAATAAATGAGTGAATGCTGATTTATAATTAACTATCACTTGTTTTATTGTGGAGGAGAGGAATCACTTCAATTTTTTTTCTCTCTCAAAGAATTATCAATAATTATCAATTTAGAAATAACTTGTTGATCGTCTAGCTTTAAGAGGAGAGATTTTGTCAGGGATTCAGTTAAAAACTACATGAAATGTACTACTGAATAAATTCAAAACTTTAATTTGAATCTGATGCTTTGGATTGAAAGACTGTGCCTAAATGTAAAATTTCATGTAGTTTTCAACTGAATCCCTGACAAAATCTCTCCTCATAAAGCTCGATGGTCATATATCAGAAGTTGCTTTATAGAAACAACTTAAGCCAAATTAATCACATGATAGTAAGTATTTACCGTTTCTTCTTCCGGGTTGGACCGTGTCAAGTTGTTGATATTTGCCGAGCTTTCGCACAGCATGTGATGGCTTCTTCAGGGCTGAAAAGAGAATGAGAGCTGTAAAAGATAGATTTAAAAACCCAGGTGGTATATAATTACCATGTTTTATACACCAGGTGGTGTATAATTCCGGCGCGGTCTGGTCCTTGGGCGAAGCCTGCCTTCCCATTGGTTGATACTGTGTTCTGGCGGCTGGTCTCTGGAGTAGTCAGGTAGCTGGTCACTGATTGGTTGGATCCTCTTGTTGATTAGTGCTGGTTTCCAGTTCTTGCTGAGTCTGTATCCGTTTTCCCTGTTGATATTTTTCGGATTCTTGGTTATTTCGATGGCTTCTCTGATGGTCCGTCGATAGTAGTTGCTTTCCAGGGCCAGTATTGAAGCGTCTTCGAATTTGATGTGTCTATTAGATAATAAGTGTCTATAGAGTTGTCGTATATAGAAGTAGTCGTATAGAGGTGTTAATTTAGATTCTGATCATACTAAAATATTTAATAGTAGTAAATGAAAAGATAAAGAGACACTTGGTTTATAGGCAGGGACTTATTTACACCTGACTGATTCCTTAGCTCATAATAGGGGCACCATTAAAGAGGAAGTCTGGAATAGCTGCTAGTAGAAAAAATCTTAAGATTGAAAGAAATGATCACCATTTTGACAACTTTCTAAATGAAGAAGGACCGAATACAATAAATAAGGTGTATGTAATGTAGAATTCAGAAGCAGCAATTAAATAGAATCCCCAAGACTTGGATAAAATGATAAATTAAATTTTGAAGATAAAAAATAATAAGTCTCTCAGGATTGACACTTAACCAGGATATTATTAAGCATAGCCAGGATTAAGCCACTTAACCAGGATTCTTTAAAATGTTCTAGAAGCTAAAAATGTCTATATGATTGTAAATCACAGAGGCCATTACCCTTCCAATTTACTAAAAAAAAAAAAAAAGGACAATTACTTTTTAAGATGTTTTCCTAAATAATCTGTTAAACAAGCTCAACCTAATTACTGATTTAAAAAAATGGATATCAGGCAAGCTTCAGAAAACACACAGATATATATATAGTGAATAAGAACAGTCTCTTTTTACTCCTCACTGTTGAAGGGCGAGAGATCCCCAAAAATTTTGTTCTTCGTAATTTTTTCTGTTTTATGTTCACAACACTTTATCCCACCTGTTCTTATTTACTATATTTATCACAGCCGTGAGAGTTTCATTATGCATGTGTGTATATATATGCTTTATATATATTTATATTTATAGAAAGTATATATAGAAAACGAAAAATATATAGAAAATGTAATTTTTTTTGTGTGTGCACTGCACTCTCTATCCCGCCTGTTCTTGATTGTTATATATAGTAGTCG
>KZ807369.1:186323-219518 GCA_000696205.2 Oncopeltus fasciatus | reverse complement strand
CTAATCCATTTTGGGTACTTGGGGAAAGAGTAAATAAACAAGATGAATTATTATTATGGGTTATTATTATGTTTTTATAAAATTTATTACTTTTAAATATAAAATAAAAAGTTCATACTAAAATTTGAAATAGTTAATTTACTTTTGGTTAGTAAAAGCTGTATATATTATTATTACTACTAACCAGCACATTAAAAGTTGCACAAAATGTGTAGAATATAATCACTAATAAAGTATTATTGAACAATAAAAAAAGTAAAAGCAGTAGGTTGGATTGTTATTAGTAGGTAAATTTATTTGTTATAATAAATTAACTTCTATTTGTCTTTGTTCCTAATTATTATTACCTCTTAGACCATAACACTATATATATTTATATATATACATACAATAATTATACATAATTATATGCTGTCATACAGAAAATGAATGTTCTTACCAACTAACTCCAAAATAACAATAATAGAAACCTGTACAGTTTGAAACCAAATAGATCATATTGAGGAGTAGGAGGATGTAGTATTCTGGACAACTGCAGTGATCATAGTGTGTAGATCATATCAAATTCAAAATTTAAATAACTTTTGGTGGGAGGAACAGCTTTATAGATTTTGGTTAAAATTGGAATAGAGAAAAATTTAATTCAGTGGAAGACATAAATGTAATATACTACTTTTTCGATTATTCATCAGTTAAAGTAAATATTTCATATTAGGATTAAAATAGCCATATTTTAATATGGTTTCTCTGCGTAACAGAGGGAGGGTTTCTTCAGAATTGGGCTAAAACAGAGAAATAGATTTTTTGCCCTGATCAATTAAGATTTATATTTCATATTTGGGACTATCAAAATCATAAAATATTACCAAGTGATTATTAATATAATTAAAATACATTTTAAAGGCTGCTTTAAAAGAATCCTTAAACAAAATATTTCTGTGAATGTAAGTAAAAATTAAAATTTAAATTAGTGTGTCATGTTCAAAATTTCAGTTTAATTTAAACTTATAAATCTCATTAAATAGCACTTTTACATATGAGTAAAAATATATCATAAGCCTTTAATGTTATATAATACCAAGAATTATTATATTCTCCTGATTATGGGTTGCTAATGATTCAAGTAAGCTAGGTGGTTTATTAAATGAAAAGTCCAGCAAGATATGGGAGTGGAAAATAAGGAAAAGAACAGATAAAATGATGGTAAAGAGGGGAAACATGGTGAGGAACAAATCTATATCAAGCCAATAGGTGAAAAAAATAGAGAAAATTATTATCAATGAGCATCCTAAGGGTCTAGAAATAAGTAGGAGGTGATTTATGTTAGGGAATAACAATTTTCAAAATGTTGAAGGTATTAGACTAAGAGGAAGAAAAGTTATCTGTATCAGTTCTATCATTGATTGGATTGTGTAAGTTAATATTAACAGTTTCCTATGAATATTCATAACTCTATGTTCATAAGATTTAGTGGATAGAATAATGAAGTTGTCAAAGTCAAATTTGTTTTCAAAATAGACAGCCTGTTTTGTAAGGGCAGTTTTTATTTATTTTGAGTAATTGTTTTTTACGCATATTAATTCTATGGGAAACAGGTTTTCTTGTTTAACCAATGTATGATGACAGTTGGAAGTGAAACTAGGGATTTTATAAACTGCATCGGGATTTCTTTATTTTTTTCTTAAAAGTTTGGAGTAAAAGAATGGGACAAAAATTCGATTGATTGAGTCAGACCATTGATCTAGTTATAATAGTAACCATGTTACAAAAGTTAACCACAAGGACAGGGTGCTATGATCTTGGATGACAGTTCAGTGTTTTTCAACTATTTGGAGAACTTTTTCAACTAGTATGTTTGTAAAAGAGATGTGTTGTCCAGTGAGGCAAGGATATAACTTAGATGAATACAAAGTGATTCAAATGTGTTTAGGTTTCAAATGTGTTTCTTAATATTTGGAGTTTTGTTAAACTTGTAGGGAGGAAAGGAAGAATTTGATAAGTTTAGGTGATGAAGAATTATAGCTATGTAAGGTGATGAGAAACATTAGTTTCTTGTCTATATGTGTTTGGTCTCATAATTATTAATTTATTAAATTAATAAAAGGTATTCAATTTTGTGATGAGTGTTGGTGTGATATCCCTCTTGTTGTGGGTATGAGTGTATGTGGCTATGCCAGAGAGTAAAGTACAGTTAATATAGAGAAAAGTGTATCAACTTAGTTATCACATTCAATGTTGTCAATAATGACAGTTTAGTTTAATAGACTTTGTTGGCTCTGGTTATTATTTTATTCTGTAGTATTTGAGGAAGTTTTACTCAGTCATATGACCCCAAAAAAATGTTGTTAGGTAGAAGAGAGGGGAAGTGGAGATGGTTGGTTATGATATTACTGACTCAAAGTGTGACGGCTCCCTCTTGTCTTCACTTAGAGTATGATTGAAGTCACTGTGGTTCAAATATATGAAATCTGTAAATATGCCAAAAAGTTATGTAATCAATTAATGTATATGTGTTAACATTATTATCAATAAATGCTCAATAAATAAAATTTGTATTAAGTTTTTAAATTAAATTGTTTTATATTTAATATGTTATTTAAATTATTGCATTAAATTATTAATGCTTGTCTAAAACACTGCTGACCACCCAGAAAGAAAGTAATAGTTTAATTTTCTCTTAACTCTGCTATGAAAATATTGCAAGGAACCACTATACTATTTGTTGAATCAATTCTTAAGCTCTTTTTAAGAGCTAACTAAGAAAAATCTCAATGATTCTATGAGGAAAATGATTCCATATTCTTTGTTAGTTAAAACTCTTCTTTTCCTATGTCATTAGATTTTAATAGAGTAATTATTTTATATAATATCTCTAGTCATTTATATTTTATCAGAATGAAGGACGTACCAGTCAGAAGATGTTTCTACCTACTCAGCCTTCGGCAAGGAACAATGCTCATTGGAATCACTGTTCTTGTAAGGATTTTACATTCTTTGCTTTATTTTATTTTTTTTACATATATCTCTTTATTAGTTCATTAAATAATATTTTAAAATATTCTTAATTTCTTTAAATTAAACTTTTAATGAAAAATTCTTGATTTTCTGAATATGAAATTCTTGACTGGTTGAGACCTGCTCAAGGTAAGAGGGTTTAGAAAAATACCTATTGAAAAATAAGCATTATCTTTCTTAATAATAGAATTATGAAAAAATATATAGAAATTAGCTGGAGTAAAATTAACATAACAGAAAACATTTCTGACTTTTATATTCGATAACATTTTTAGATAAAATTTGTGTTTAGGAAGATTTTTAAGAATGTTATTCTAATGTTGGATGGGCTCCTTGATTTTAAATTGTATTAAGTATGTGGGTATTTAGAATTTCTTGAGTATGAAATTTTAAATAATATGATATTAATTCATTTTGGTTAATTCAGAAAAAAGGGAGTGGAGGTTTAGTGAAAAAAAATATTTGAGAAAGAATTTGTATGGTTCATCTATCCCCACCTTTCCCTTCCCTGTCGGTTTAGAATCATCCTCTGCAGTATTTTTCTCAGATTGTACTCTCTGGCTTTTAAGCTAATTAAGATAAAATTAGACATTTAATCACATTTATACTGAGGGCATAATAAACCTAACTGTAGATCTTATCCTAACCCTATTTCGGATCTGAAAAAGAGTTGTGAATTCAGGGAATGCTTGGAACAATGTTTATGATGTTAGATTAAGGGATAGGAAACATATTATACACTTCATAAATATATTTTGATTATATAATTAATTTAATAGTATAAATAGTTCTATCTAGTTTACAATTTATTGTTAGTAAAGACTCAAATGTTAGTAAATTATACTCTAAAAGGTAAATAATTAATATAATGTTTCTCTATCTTTTGAAGTTCTTGAAATAAACCATGTGTTGACATAATACTGGGGTGAAAAGTTTTTTTTTTTTTTTTTTTTTTTTTTTTTTTTTTTTTTTTTTTTTTTTNGCCCCCCATTCAACCACTTAGGGTCATGGAGGAAGGGGCTATCTACAGGTTGCCACCCCATTTTAAACACCCATGGCTCAGGACAAGCTTCTATATTATAAATAAAAGATTGGCCTGGGCGGGATTTGAACCCGCGGCGTCAGGATTGCAAGACCCGTACGGATCCCCTGAGGTAGCCTGGCGCCCTTGGTGAAAAGTTTTAATTTACAAAAAGTTAAAGAAGTTTCTATATCTTGAATAATATTCAATGTAAAGATTGATAACTTTTGTATTTCATGCAGGATGTCCTTAATTTTTCTAATTTCAAGTAAATTTGTAATTCCATAATTTTAATCTAACAATTTGTCTTTTATAGTTTCTATATTGAATATCATTGAGTTTGTCATTAAAGTTACTAATTAATTCATTATTAATAGAAATTTTCATTTTAATTGATCTTAAAATTTAATTTGATTTTCTATGATGTAATTAAATAGACAGATTATATCTTTCACCATCATAATTATCTAAGTTTCCTGAAATTTGCTTTAATATTGAGCCTAAACCATTTATTAATCCATGTTTATTTCTTTCATTATTTACACTATGTATTTTGATGATATTAACTTCTTTTCCTATATTTGATAAGGTTATATTTATTATTTTGACTTCTAAGAATGACAGTGTGTTTGAGTTCTGCGAGGGGCTGGATTTTTTAGAGGAATAAAAGCTTGTTTTATGTCAACGATATTTGACTTGTTTAATGCTATGGGTATTTTGAATGGGGTGGCTAATTGTATATAGCTCCTCACTCAATGACCGTAATCGGTTGCTATTTGCTGCTTCAAAACTGCTTGGTTGATTCACTCTTCTTTTAAACATAATTAAAAATACTAGATTCATTATCTGCCTTGAATTAGATTGGAATTACAAAATTTAATCAACTCCCAGTATTGTGTGTTATAAAGGAATTTAAAGAGGTTATGATAACATTTTCCTACCAGTTACAAATAACTCCCAGAAGACGGTACTTTGCGGAGGAGGAAGTACTCTGAATTANTTTATTAATTATATCAACAAGTAAAATTGTATGCAAAAAAGGATGAAGTTAACTAAATTTTTGAAAAAACTCTGTGCCATTGTCCTAGTTATGATGTCAAAATTATAACAGCTGATATGAATGCTAAAGTCGAACGTGGGATACATAATTTAATCTAAAATTAAAATTAAGTTAGAACTTTGTAAAACTAAAATTAATTTTAGTCTGAATAAATATTCAGATAATTCTATTGTTGTGTGTGTATTGTTGATGCTTGTGTATTGTGAGTTCGATGTGCTTGAAATGGCTAAATTTTGTGTATCATTTTGAGTAATTTTTCTTGGTATTTTTATGTTTGATTGATATATTTTTGCGACTGTATTTCTATGAGTTGGGTCTATAAGTCCTTTTAGTTTTGTGTCAGTTTCTATAAAAGTCTCTGGTTTATATTAATTTTTAAAATTTAGACTATTTTTGTTTAGTTTGTACAAATACTTTTAATGGTAAGGGTCCTTGTATTGGATCGTCAGTTCTTTTGTTAATAAAATAATTAAAATTCAATATTCAACATTAACAATTATTTTATTTCTTAATTAATAAAAAAAACAAAATGCATTTTCTTTTTAAACATAAAACTATTACAAAAGAATTTGGTTGATGATTGTTTGGCCATTGAGTATTATGCTGGAGAACTTTCGGGGTTTTGATCAGGATTGGAAAATAAAATACTCCAAAATGATTGAGTAATTATTTTATTATAGCGAACATTTCGACTTAACTTGTATGTCATCATCAGGGTGATAATGATGTATGGAGGGATTTCTGAGGGAGGTTTATGGTCCCTACATCTCAGAATGCAGAACAAAACTCCTTTTTGAGTATCTGGTGGTGAGGCTGGTATTGGAGAGGCATCAATGTTATGATGGTGATGAACATGATTTGAGAAAGGGATTGTAGGCTGGTGGTTGTTGAGTTAAAGGGTGGACTCAACTCTGAAGTGAAAGTCAGGTGTGAGAAGAGTCCTGCAACTCTCAGGCAATGAGTGAAGAGCCTGAGGTGTGGTAAAGAGCGTATATTGATGTAAAGTGCACCCCGTTTACTAAGTTGAATCGACATGGTTGGTGGTTGGTTGTCCGTATAGTATTCTATATATAACTCTTTATTAAAAAAAATATTCTGTACATTTTCTATACAATATCATTTTTGATGGGGTACATTGTTGTCCTTGCTTGTCTATCCCGGGATGTAACCCGTCCTCAGAGAAGAGCCCAGGTTAACCCGCGATAGACTATCTGCCACCCATCTAACAATAGAAAACAAAATAACTCTTTACAAGAGCTCACCCCCTCCAGGTTTGATAAGTTCCACACAAACCTCCAAGGACATCCAAATCCTCTAGTCCTCTCCCTGGCATTCCACGTTCATCCTGACCACCCTCCCCGACGCCCCAAGAGGAGGTGGCCAAGGGACCTCTTACTCCAGCCAGTTTAGTTAAAATATCAAGGGAGTGAATGCACTAGCATTCTTCTCCCCCTCTCACTTCCTCCTTGACTCCCTCTGCCTAGTCTCCTTCTTATCCTAGGATAGACTCTGCGAATTGTGAAGGTGACATTGACTGATTTATTCTCATTTAGGAGTATTCGCCAGCATTTTGACCACTGGAAAATGGAGTTAAGGTGGGATTGAAGGTTACTTGAGGCAGTGTAAGGATCTGGGTTGCAGGAGAGTATGGCTGTGTCATCTGAATAGGACGCGAGGAGTGTTTCAGGATGTGTTGGGATGTCGGCAGTGAAAAGGGTATAAAGAACAGGACCATGGACACTACCCTGTGGAACTCCCGCTTCAACGGGGTAGAGGTCAGAATACTCCAGACCAATGCGGATTTGAAAGTATCTATCGGAAAGATAGGACATGATGATTAGGTAGTAAGGATGTGGAAGGATAGACTTGAGTTTAAAGAGCAAGCCCCTAAGCCAAACCCTATCGAAGGCTTGAGTCACTGTATAGTGTATTAAGTATTAAGCTGGAGAAATTAATCAGGGTTTCGGCCAGGATTAGAAAAATAAAATTACTCCAAAATTATTTTATTATTCGCAATGTTTTGACTTAACTTGTAAGTCATCATCAACACGATAATGATGTAAGGACAGATCTTCAAGGAAATTTTATGGTCACATCTCAGAATGCAGAACTAAACAGAACTACTACCAGAACTGATAGTTTAGTAATGCCTAACAAAAAATTCTGAAGATCTTAAGGCAAAAGAAGAGCTTTCATTCAACTACAGGTTCAACAAATTTCTTCAAAAATAAAAATTTGATCCATCTATGCCAGATATATATCTTTTCAGCTTGGTTGAGTTTTTAAAAAGATATATTTTTATTTTTAATCTGAATTTGCAAATACAATTATTTATACTTCTTAACAATAGTTATTGCTGGAGTACAATTGCAAAGGATGGGCAAACACTAGGAGAAGAGACTAGAGGCCAAAATTAAAAATCTGAATATCATAGTTATTATTAGCATACACAGAACAAAATAGATGTAAATGTAATTTTCTACCATTAAAGTACAAAATATGGCTAAGAAAAATATTTAGAATGAAATTTCAACCATTTGGCGGGACCTCATGTTTTTAAATACAGAAACCAAATGTGTTATTTGGGCTTTTCATTCCAAGCTCTTGAAAGGAAAAATTGAATATTTTCATATTAATTTACGGTTAAAATCAGGAAATTTAAAAATTAGAAGAAGGGGGGAGTTTAGAGGGTGACCAGAATGTTAAATTGTAAAATCTTCTTTGTTATTTGAGTTTAAAAAAAGTTTACAAAACATAGAAGGTATAAAATTTAATTTTATAATGTTTATGTTTTATAAAAAAACTCTTATTATGGAAAACATTTATGAATGTATCTATCATAGGTGAGTGCTTCCTTACTCTACCTTCCCATCCAGTCTAGAGCAAACTTTAGCAGTCATATCTTTTACACTCATTGTTACTTCCCGAAGCTTGTAAATTAAATTTCATATGTGTTATTTTTTTTGTGGTATTTAATCCCACATAAATTTTAATAATTTTTAGTGCAAGAGGGCAGAATAAAAAATCTAACTGTCCCAGCCAGGACTTGAACCTGGATCTCCTGCTATCCGGGCTGGTACGTTTTCCATTTACGCTACCGAGACAAGTCTAATAAGTTATTAAATTCCCTGCACTAGTGTCGAGAGTCTAACCTCCGAGATAGACTAATACATCGTCTTATGCTCGGAGGAGCAGACATTGTTAAGCTGTTTAAATGACTATCGTTATTTGCTTTTAAATTTTAATTTTATAAATATCATTTTTTTTTGTGGTATTTAATCCCATGTAAATTTTAACAATTTTTAGTGCAAGGGAACAAATTTTCCTGGCTGGGACAGTTAGTTTTTTTATTCTGTTCCTAAAAATCGTGTAAATTAAATTTCTCATTTATTTATTTATTTTAATTTATTCTTTTTCATATCCATCTTTAATAAAATATGGGGATTCTGTTTACACTATGCATCTCCTATGAGATGAACTTCTTAACTCAGCTTTTTATATTTCATATTGTCAAAATTATAGGATACTGTATGAGTTCTAAGGAAGATATAAACCATTATATTTTTTTCTTAGCTACAAATAAGTTTTAAATTACATATTTATATTAATGTATCTTATTTGAAATTAACTTATGTTAAATCGAAGTTAAAGTAATGTTGATTGGTAGACAACTCTGATTTTATTTTCAAGGTTAGTGAGATCTAAATGACATCTAGCTGATACTAGTGTTTAAGTGTTAGTTCTGGGCTGTAAGATGCTTATTTAAATATATATTATTGGTAAAGAAAAGGATTTCTATTGTTATTACATCAATAAGATTTAAGTGAAAAACTAGACTTCAAAAGTAATTTTATTTTGGACATGCTTGTTCATTTTCAGGAATTCTTTATATTTCCTATTCATTATCTTAATGAAAAGATTTGTAATTCCTGGTCAGAAGTCTTGACAATTATTAATTACATTATTATTATTTTTTTTAAATAAATAACATCACAACCATTTAAGATAAAAAGTTTTTATTATAGATACAATATTTAAGAAATTATATTTTTCCATCTGTAGCTGAATTTTTTTTTTTTTTTTAGTAACCATAAATTAATACATAATTGATAAGATTCTCATTAAATGGAGAATAGTTTTTGAATTATTTGAAATAAATAAGCACTTAATCTGTAAGGATTTCTCAGGTAGTTAGTTATCTATTGTAACAAGTGAGTCATTGCCAGCCAGCAATAGAGGGGCTTCCCTCCCACAATGGTGTTCAACATCTTCTTAAGGACTGCTCTTTACTGAGAACAAAGCATTTTTTTTTTTTTTTTTTTTTTTTAGTGGCTCACCTCTGGCTTTTATTGAGATAGCAAGATTTAAGAGAGGACTCACTTTCCATAACAATGTTGTCTGCATTTCTATGTGAGTTGTAAGATCAGCCATTTGCTATACTTACACACATACACACACACACACACACACACACATATATGTATATATATATAATGTGACAAATGGCCAATCTTACAACTCAGGATAACACACACATATATATATATATATATATATATAGAGGCTAGACAGGTAGTCAGGGATTGAAGGTTACTTGAGGCAGTGTAAGGATCTGGGTTGCAGGAGAGTATGGCTGTGTCATCTGAATAGGACGCGAGGAGTGTTTCAGGATGTGTTGGGATGTCGGCAGTGAAAAGGGTATAAAGAACAGGACCATGGACACTACCCTGTGGAACTCCCGCTTCAACGGGGTAGAGGTCAGAATACTCCAGACCAATGCGGATTTGAAAGTATCTATCGGAAAGATAGGACATGATGATTAGGTAGTAAGGATGTGGAAGGATAGACTTGAGTTTAAAGAGCAAGCCCCTAAGCCAAACCCTATCGAAGGCTTGAGTCACTGTATAGTGTATTAAGTATTAAGCTGGAGAAATTAATCAGGGTTTCGGCCAGGATTAGAAAAATAAAATTACTCCAAAATTATTTTATTATTCGCAATGTTTTGACTTAACTTGTAAGTCATCATCAACACGATAATGATGTAAGGACAGATCTTCAAGGAAATTTTATGGTCACATCTCAGAATGCAGAACTAAACAGAACTACTACCAGAACTGATAGTTTAGTAATGCCTAACAAAAAATTCTGAAGATCTTAAGGCAAAAGAAGAGCTTTCATTCAACTACAGGTTCAACAAATTTCTTCAAAAATAAAAATTTGATCCATCTATGCCAGATATATATCTTTTCAGCTTGGTTGAGTTTTTAAAAAGATATATTTTTATTTTTAATCTGAATTTGCAAATACAATTATTTATACTTCTTAACAATAGTTATTGCTGGAGTACAATTGCAAAGGATGGGCAAACACTAGGAGAAGAGACTAGAGGCCAAAATTAAAAATCTGAATATCATAGTTATTATTAGCATACACAGAACAAAATAGATGTAAATGTAATTTTCTACCATTAAAGTACAAAATATGGCTAAGAAAAATATTTAGAATGAAATTTCAACCATTTGGCGGGACCTCATGTTTTTAAATACAGAAACCAAATGTGTTATTTGGGCTTTTCATTCCAAGCTCTTGAAAGGAAAAATTGAATATTTTCATATTAATTTACGGTTAAAATCAGGAAATTTAAAAATTAGAAGAAGGGGGGAGTTTAGAGGGTGACCAGAATGTTAAATTGTAAAATCTTCTTTGTTATNATATAAATAAAATATAAAAAAAAATTTAATAAAAAAAAAATAAAATCAACAGTAAAACAAATAAATGGTCTTCACTGTGCAGGGAAAAGGGACCTATCGACCCCACTCTCAATAACTTTAGGCTGAAGGATCAGGAGGTCACGAGGCTATCTCCGTTTTAGTCCCCGGGGAGGATTGTGAGGATTGGAGTCCAACGACAGGGATTGGGCATATGGATAAGGATGAAATTGGAGTTTACTATGGAAGAGCTTGAAGTGGGTGGAGATAAGGTCTTTGACAAAAGGAATATTACAGTCATAATGAAGGGTAGAGTTGGACACATAATATGGAGCCTTAGCAATTATTCTGAGAATTTTGGACTAAAAAGATTGTGTTCGTTGGATATTGGAAGGCTCTGCTCTTCTTGTAGATGGTCAGTTTATTTTCTAATGTGAGGTGTGAGCGCCTATTTATAAGGCTGTATAAGAGTCTGTGACGTCTGTTCAGTTCTAGTTGCTTGATTTTAGTATGTTCATTCCAGTTGAGTCGTGAGTCAAGGTGGACCCCAAGGTAATGGACTTAATCAGAGAGAGGTATAGGGATGTTATTGTATGTAACATTATCAGGAGAATATTTTCTTAGTTGAAAATTTACCTGTACGCATTTGGACACATTTATTTTAATTCTCCATTTATGCACCACTGCTGAATAGCATCAAGGTGGTTTTGTAAAATGTCAGAAGCGGTTTTGGAATCAGGATGGGAGGAGAGGATCACTTTGCCATCCGCAAAGAGGGCTAAAAGAGTATTAGGATGAGTAGGGATGTCTGCAGTAACCGTGTTCTGCAGCAGAAAATTTCCAGAGAAGTGGAGAATGGGTGGTTCGAAGGACACAATTATAGTGGTAGTGAGGAAAACAATTGCTTTTTTTGGGGGGTAGATTTCGAAGTATTAGCCTGGTGATAAGGTCATAGCTGGGTGCTTTGTGCTTAGGCAGACGGTTAATAATGACCTCAGAAGGTGTCACTGCCTTAATGGGTAAGACATTGGTAATGGTATATCCAGTGACTCCTCAATCTCCTTGTTATTGGACAAGTCATCGGGATCTAGATGAGGAGTGAATATTTGCTTGAGATGCTGGGCAAACATTTGGGCCTTGTCTTTGTCGGAAGAGACCCAGGAACCGTTTTCTCAATGTAAGAGGGCAGAAGGTTCATGATGCTTCAGAATCCTGCGAGTAGCAGTCCAGAGGGATTTGTCTGCTTTTCAGAGGCTAGACAGGTAGGCATTAAATGCCTTATTTTGTAAAGCACCTAGTTTTTGCTTTACGAGACAAGATAGCTTGAGCTTGACGCTTAGCCTGTATGAGGTTTTCAGGGAGGGGTTCAGCTGAATTTACAGTTTAGTGGGTGCTGGTGGGTTTTAAGTTAGCCTTCCAAAGACATTGCTGAATCTTTATAGTAAAGAACTGGACACCACCATCCAGCTCTTCAGAGGTTTTTAAGGAGATTCTGTGGTCAAGTGACTCTTCCAGGAGAGTTCTAAAAAGTGGCCAGTCAATGGGACCACTTATTAAGGTTGGTGGTAATTGCCCAGGGATAGGTGTGGGAGACAGTATAAGGAGGACAGGGTTGTGGTCAGAGGAAAGTTCATTTAATGTTTTTACAGAGTGATGGTAGGTAATAAGATTTTTATGAATGAAAAAATCTAGGATATCAGGAAGACGGTTTACATCTGTTTTGCATTATAATCTCCGCCAGAGAGGAAACGGGAACTTAAGGATTTAAAATGCTCTGGGAATTGGCCTGAGGTGATAGATTTGTTAGGAGGGCAATATACTGCAGAAAAGGTAATTGAGGAAGTGGAAGTATTGATGGACACTGAAGTGGATTGGAGCGAGTCTGTAGGAGTGGAAGCTATTGAATGATGAGTATGGGAAGTCTGGGCTATCTGGCATTATTTTAGTGTCATACTGAGGGTTGACACAAGTGTATCTCCTGTGGCTGACTCGCTCATCGAGTTGAATGCACATTAGGCAAAAATTTTGTACATTTCTGACAAAAATGGGAGGTGGTCGGGGTATACATTGGGTGGAGATGGACTCCTCTCCAGTAATGTTTTGAAGAGGCTGAAAAGGATTAACAGCTGTGAAAGGTTTTCATTCTTATCTGTCACTTCCTTGGCGGGGTGTGTGTTGGTCTCTCCTTGTGAGGTACTGGGTCATTGTTGTAAGTGGTCTCTCTCCAAGGGAGAGCTACTAGCGGAATGCCGCCTCTTATCTTTAGGGGGGGTCATGGGTGCACCACGATGCTCCCTTTTTTGCCCTCCACTAGCAATCACCTGATGATAATGATTGCCTCCCATAATAAATTAATTTAATTATGAAAAAAAAAGTCTGAGTCTCGAACCTGTATTGCTGAGTTACGAGTCTCACAGAGCCTCTTACCCAGTAGGCTGAGTGATAAGGGAGGCTGTGAGAGCCTAGCTCAGCGAGGTGGGGGCTGGACAGGTTTTCCCCTGTCGTCCCTGTGCTCCTTAACAGCTACAAAAATCATTCAATTTACTCATTGTTTTGAGGTGATCCTTGTGACGCTTCAAGTTGAAATTGCACTCACATGTCACTGACACTTCACTGAAAATGTATGTAGAGTTTGAGATCTTAGTTCTTCCTACAACTCATATATTATGTTTGGAAAGACGGAGCACTGTATACAGGTGTGTACTGATCACTGGCTACAATGTTACTTTATTATAGCTCTATATTCTTTTTTCTAATAACAGTTAATAATGATATACAAACAAAAAAATTATTTAGAAATCTCTTTATTTTAATTTATTTATATTTATAATTGTCATATAATGGAATTTAGGACTGTTGGCTGCCCTCTCATCCCATTATTCATCTTCTCTTTCTTCTTGAAACAATCAGTTAGTTGAATTGATCTTTATCAAACTTAAAGATATATAAGTTTTGTTTTAGAGATGTTTTAAGTAAAAAATATATAAATTAAAGCATACTTATAAATTATGATTGTATTAACTGTCAGAAGAATATTAAAATTCAAAAGACCCAAAAGAGGATGATGATTATAAATAACAATGATATTTTTAGGTGGTATGTATGAAGAAACTTAGTTTAAAACAGTCTCAGAATTTTCTGAAAAAGTTTTTTTTTTTAAATAGGAACTTTAAAAAAAAGACTAGATTGTTGAAAATATGTGGTGGAAATATGCTTTCCTTTAATGATACCAAACCTCTTTTCTGCTTTCTTACCTAATCATGAAAAATAAAATCTAATAATAGTTTTATTAATTATATCAACAAGTAAAATTGTATGCAAAAAAGGATGAAGTTAACTAAATTTTTGAAAAAACTCTGTGCCATTGTCCTAGTTATGATGTCAAAATTATAACAGCTGATATGAATGCTAAAGTCGAACGTGGGATACGTTTCATTCCAACTCACAGCTCACATCTTGCATTGCAATCCAATGAGAGCGGCCATAGATTGACAAACTTAGTTGACTCCTGTACCATAATTATCAAAGGTAAGCTCTTTTCTCACTAGGATATCATAATGGCACTTGAAGGTTGCCCGATGGCAAATTCTTCAATGAGTGTTGACACAAGCATCATCTTATTGGCAGTCATATCTCTTATGTATCCATATATTTAGAGGCTCTAATTTGATCATCACTTGTTTAGAGCCCACCTCAGAATAGGATCTCCCTGGTCTAGAAGTCTACTTGAAGAAGGAAATACACCTCTAAACAAATTATGAAAACGTCCACTCCATGGAATCTCCTGCAGGATAACTTCAATAATTTAAGATGCTTCTAACAGATGGAAATGGCTGAAGGCAGGGAGTTTAACGCACAAGAAGCTTAGGGGGCAGCAAGAATAGGAGCCTCGCCCCAAACCTCTAGTTTGGTGAAGAGCATAGGTAGCCAACCCATTTCATCACATCACTGATCCAATGGAAACTGAAGAATATTGTCACAGAAAAAGACTTGAAAAATGCCTTCACCAGAGGAAGAAACACCAGTGGCATAGGAGGCAACTTGATAAGGTTGAAAGACTTAAGACTGAAAAAGATGCCTGGAAACTTAACCAGAGGACTATTGACATGAGAAAGCACTTTGAGCCAGACGAATAGTTTGCTCTCCTCAATTGCAAAGGTAGAATCCTCCAAAGGTGGTGGTGATATTTTCAGAAGCTTTTTGGCAAAGAAAGCCTTTCTCAACCAGCACCTATTTGAAGATCTGAATCCTTTAGATGAGGAATAGATCACAATTGCCTTGGGATAGCTGAATAACAATAAGGCTCTAGGATATTACACACTCTCTATTGAGCTATTCAAGCATGAGGGTGAAGAACTCATAAAAGCTCTACAGTATCTCCTGAAGGTCATTTAGAAGAGATCATGCCTAGACGCTAGAAGAGACCCATTATATGCCCAATAATGTATCATCATCATGATAATGAGAATTTTTTAAGAAGTTCAGTTCCAGTCTAGCATATAATCCTTTAAGCAGACCAAAGGAAAATCAGTGCAAACTTACGGTTCATATGCTTGACCTCATAAGTCTTACCTCTTCTGCAACCCAAAGATCCACATTATATTTTCCACAGTAGTCCTCAACAATAGCTTAGTTTCTGTGCTCTTTGGATTTCTTAATAACTTCTTTTAAATTTATTATCATATTATTTCTTATAATATTAATTGAAATCACTGAAGCAGTTTTTTTTTTTTAATTTTATGAACTCAACTTTTATCATCTTATTATAATTTATGAGAAATTAATTGATTGATCATTTTTCATATAGTCACAGACTTTTGTGAAAGACTTTGAGTGAGTTTTACTAAATGAGCAACTGAAATGTTATTATAGCAAACTTATTTTGCTAAATTAAATTGCAGAAGTCACATTTATATATATTTTTTTATAGTAAAAAAGTTTATTTTATCTTTGTACAGTATATTGAAATATTGCATTATATTAATAACAATATTATTAAAGCGAAATATTGACAAGCTTAAAACTTAAATGCTTTATTCTAGTGGTGATAGTATGGCTTTATATTGGAGTAACCCTGGCTACTGTACACTTTGTTCTCTGTGTCCTACTCCTTTATGGAGCAGTCATGGTATGTAGTCTGTTTTTTATTTATAAAACAACTACTTCTATTTTTTCAACAGTTAGGCAATGGAAAGTTTTTTTTTTTTAAATTAGCGAGTCCGGAGGTTATTGGTGCCATGGATGTGCATGGCTCTTGTTGGACTGATTCTCTGCTGCACAGCTATGCTTGTATCTATGTACCTTATGCGAGGAGTAAAAGCACTCCGGATCTTCATTTCTTCTTCGGCTGCTATCTGTAAGTTAAATAACAGTTTTTTTTGTTGTTTTTTTGTGATACCTGGCAGAAATAAGAGGAATAATCTCATCCTCTCTCTTACTTGAAGATTAGCCAAAAAATGTAAAATGGTGCTCTATCAATTTTTAAAAAATCAGCTGCCCACTGGTAAATTTTTAAATTTAGAAATGAAAAATGAATGATTGAAATATCAACAATAAAATGGTTATAATTATTGTATTTAATTATAATTTTTTCAATAATTAACATTTTCATTTAGGGTATGAATTTAAATAAAATAAGTCTTTAATAAAAATAAAATTATTGGGCATTCCAGTGCTTATTGTGTTTATTAACATTGGCCTATTTGGGACACTTTTTGCTAGTGCATTAAAATTATATTTACCTCCCATTTTAGTGCTCTTCTTTATTTTCCCACAGTCCTTTATCAGTTTGCAGGCCCTAATTTTAGATAAAATTATGAATGTTAAAGCTTTTCAATTAGTATTTTAGCCAACTCCAGAGTTCACATAACAAAATTCAGACAGAAAGACAATTCATTCAAAGCAGGATGAACTTAGCAGAATTCCCATTTTTCATTATAAAGAGGCAAAGAAAAGAGTAAAAGACTAATTTCATTTTAAATGCTGAACAGGATAATGAAGTTGAAGATGAAAAGTTTATGTTGTTGAGTTGTTGAGGCTGACTAAAAGGAATAAGGTTGAGTTAAGTCCTCCTAGTTTCATTTATGAGCATTTTATTAAAAAATGTATAGAATATAGATAATGATAACTTAATAAACACATATTATTCTTCTTTTGAAAACTGTTTCAAAAGGCTTATAAAAGCAAATATAGTGTTGATTATTGTGGCCTGTGCAACCCTCGTAGTTACATTCTTAATTCCCTTCCTTAGCTTTCTTAATAAGCTTTTTCCATTAAAATGTTAAAGAATATAAATGCTAGAAAATTGCTTTTTATGCCTATTAAGTTATATAAACATAAATCTATTAAATATTATTACAATAATAATGAAGATATTACACTTCTAAGTTTTTGTCTCCTTTAAATATTCTTTCTTTCCTTTCGGTAAAGGAAATCGGTATTTCACTCAACAAATTCATCCAATGGTTAGTGAACAAATTTTAAAAATGGTTTCAAGATGCTAGAGCCCATACTCACACATACACATGTGTGTGTTTTAATTTTTATGCACAGGCAAATTTTATTAGATTGAGATCTCAGTTTAGTGCTTTGTAAAATGCTTAGTTTACTAATAACTAATTAACTGCATTAGTTATGGTTAGGTGGAAATTACACTCACAAATTGTGATAATATCTGTTTTTATAAAGTATACTTTAAAAATAGAGAAAAATAAAAAGTATCTTTTACTGTTATTACTGTTTAGGGTAATCTTTTGCTTCTCTTCAGGTCTAACTACAAATCAACAATTTTAATGATTATTTTTTTAAATTTTGTTAAATATAGAAGAAATCGCTAATTCATTTTTCAATTTTCATTTAAAGAGCTTAATAGAAGAGTTCAAAGGAAATTCTGAAAAAAAAACAGATGAAATTCTGAAGGAATATTTGAGCTTTAAAAGCCAAATTACAAATCTGAATCAGCATTCTGCAAAAAAAAAAAAAAAAAAAGTTAATAATACATGAATTAGAAACAAAAACTTTTGAGAAAAATAGTTCTATATGGATGGATAATATTCTGAAAATAAAAATTTTCATGTCTGAAGTATTTAAGGTTTTATTGATTAATTAAAGAACTATTCAATTAATAATGTACAGAAATGCAGGAATGTTTCCTATTATTTCTTACTTCACATTCTTCTTTGATAAGCAAATTTCCATCAATTATATAAAGTGAATGAAAGATTTAAAGTACTTTTAGATAAGCTAAATATTATTTAGAAAATTCATGTTACTGGTAAGAAAAAGTTTATGATTCTGGCTGCATTAAAATCGGAAGAGGTCAGTCTTTCAAGACACTAATTAATTTATATTATTATATTTCAAATCAAGACTATACTGTTAATAGTCTTAACAAGAATGAATTGGAGGCCTCTATCTCTCAAGGTTGACTCATCATGTTTTGGCCTACTTTTAAATTGTTGGAACAAATTTATGGAATCCAACAATTAACTATTCAATAAAAGTAAAACAAAAACTTTCTGAGGATACGTGGTTTGGCTTATGGAAAATTTCTTGGAGTTTATGCTATCAGTATTATGGCTGATCTTGATGTCAGGAGAAGCTATAGTTTTTGATCAATGAAGCAGAACACTATTATTTTTTTTTCCCCCTGTGCGCTAACTGCTGAGGTCATTGGCTATCACTGTTCTACCTACAATATAAATAGGTGTATCTTGGAAAGTGGACTTATATTTTGTTGTAACTTCTTATTAGGTAGATAAAAACATTTCCATTGAGTATTTTAAATAGAAAGGATGGTAAGACAATAATTAAAATATATGTCGTATAAAGCATAAATATAGAAACTACGTATATGCATATGAATATGAACATGCAAAACTTAACTATTTCTTTATTTTAGTGAATTGTGAAAAAACATATACTTTTGTATAAATAAGTTCTGATAAGCAAATAGCAGACATTTCTAGCAAACACTTGAAAAAAAGTTATATTTGTTTTATTTAGATCTCAACTAGAGGTTGCATGTTCTGAGGTCTACCACACTTGGTGAGCACTGAGCATTTATACAGAATGCCATAACTAAAAAGAAGAGGATAAAGTAATTTTTCCTCTTCCTTTTAATTTCTCTTTCTCTTTCATGTAACAATGCATTTACTTATTTTTATAAACAACACTTCAAATAGCTGTATTTTATTGTACAAATGCAAAATAATACGATCAAGTGTAATTAAAGTGAAATTTTTAAGAATATGGAGAACAAATAGTAAAATTAATAGAAAATAATATCCACAGATTTACTACTTATTTTTAATTATAGCAGTTTCTGTTTCATTTTATTTTAACAGCCCTTGGATTCTACATGTGGCTAGTGGTGTACAGCTTTTATATTGAGAGTGGCGATTACAAGCGGTGTTTTTCAGCATCAACACATGTCACTCTCAACAGCCAGTGTCTTACCAATGTCACCAGCGTTTAAAGAAAGTGATTTTTTTCTCTCTTCTTCACAAGTCTACCATGGAATTAAAATTTTCCTCAACTAAGAATTGAATTTTTCATAATTATGTAATTAATAAATAGGAGTTATAAAATGAATTAACTATATTTACATAAATAGTGCAATTGCATGTACTTAGATGTTATAAAGCTAAACCTGGCTGAATAAAAAGTAGCCACAATAAATAATATGTAAATTAGAAATATAATTGTAGGATAAAAATAGAAAATTAAATTCAATATTTTTAAATATGCCTTAAATTGATTTCAATTTAGTAATCTTAGATGCTTTATGGGAAAAACAAAACAAAACTGTAAATCAAAAGCAAATGCAATAATGGGTCCTGAATATTTTTATATGCTAAAGAAAAATAACATGTCCATAAGATAAAAAAGTATTCCTTGTTTCATGGCCCCATATAAGAATCAGGGGTAAACATTCAATCTTGATGTTGATTGATATTAACTTTACAGAACATTATTATTTTATGTGACATTCTTTCTGAAATAGTATCTTAAAAAGTATTGTAAATTAGAAATTTATAATAGTGAAGATAAATGTATTTCAAATACTTTATGGATGCCATTTAGCAAATAATTATAGCAAACAAAAATGAAGAAGATATTTACTAATATTTTTAAATAAAATATACTTGTTAGACCCAGTGAACTACTACTATCATGGTTTATTTTATTTGTTTAGTTTTGCCTTATGCATGACTAATGATTTAAGGAATATTGCAAAAATATTAATAGGATTCAAGTTTATGAAGAATATATAAGTTCTAGTTTATTTGAAAAGCTCAGGAGAATTTTATTTTTGGTCCCTGTTTTGTAGTAATCAACACCTACTTTCAATAATCAATTAATATACAGATGATTTTAATTTTGTTGAAGTTCATCAGCTATTATTACACTTCATTCAATACTACAACATTTCATTAAATTTTTTTTTCTAAAATTAATGAAGTGTTTATAAGTAATAAAATCCAGAATAAATCTTAATGTATATGGTGTTAAAACTATTATAAATAAAAATAATATATAATTAGTGATGCCAATACGAAGAGCCAAGCATTTTGACTACTTTTTTTTAAAGATAATCTGACATTCCCACCTGCGAAATATTTTTCACAGAGGTCTTAGTTGGGGGGAGGGGGTATCTCCCCCCAGATTTTTGCAAAGAAAAAATATGGGTCTATAAATAACCCTGGAGAAATTAGTCAGGGTTTCGGCCAGGATCAGAAAAATAAAATACCCCAAAATTATTGGATAATTATTTTATTATTGCCATTTTTACTTAACTTCTAATTCATCATCTAAGCAATAGTGATGTCGGAGAGATCTTCGAGGGAGGTTATGAACAATTTTGGAGTATTTTATTTTTCTGATCCTTGCCGAAACCCTGACTAGCTTCTCCAGCATAATACTCGATGACCAATGAACCTCCAACCCTGTCTATAAATTATACTGGATTTATCTATAGCATAGTGATGTAATTATGCAAGGGTGGGATATAGGTGCTGGATACATTAAGCTCTTCCCTCACCTATATTTTCCCAAATCTATCAGAAATCTTAGTGCAAATATTACACAACTAACATTACCTATTCTCTTAGTAAAATCACATTTAAACCTTTTAAAAAATGATAAAATTTGTGTGACTTTTGACATAAACTATTATAAATATCTGTGCAATATCAATAGATGATTGGATTGTGTAAAATTCACTCATAAAAGTTAATTAAACTCTTTCTTGTGCAGTTAGTATGTAGCATGGCATATATTTTCCTCATGACTAATGACTATGAGAAATTGTCATTTCTGCTGAGGAGCAGTTCAGTTACTAATGATCTTTTTTAAAATCATATGCAATGAACAGGAATTATAAAAAAAAAATAAAAAAATAAATAAAAAATCTTTAGCACTTTCTATAGTTTCAATACTTACTTGAATGATCATGGACCTGTGAATGTATCATAGAGGTAATTCTACCTCTATCTTGTAGATCTTATTATTAATAAACACAGGCTTTTCAACCATTCTTAGCCAAAGTCTTAGGAACTCTCTATATTTTTTTTTTCATTAAATCTCCTATCATTCAAATTTATATATTTGAACTTCCAAAACTATTAGTTACAATTAGATATGCATCTTCATTTGACAGACTATTAAAATGCCTGGTTTTGAGCTACTGAAAATATTTTTCTTATTTTTTTTTTTTTTTTTTGTTTTAGAAATTATTATCCATGTCTAAATTATCGAATGAATAAAATTCAAATTGCTGTGACACCTGGGATCTACTTTAAATACCAAACATATTTGCTTAAATTTCTAACAGTTTTAACAGATTTCCTGAGAGAAAATCAAGCTATTTATATTTGCACCATGAAACGACTTTTGAAAAATTACAACAGGTCTTCACTGATTCTGCAGTAAACATTTAATGCAGTAACAGCATTAATCAAGCTAAAAATATGGTCTATGAAAAGTTTGGGTAAACATATATTTGCATATATACATAGCATCTTATAAAATTGTGGATGCTAGAGAACATAAATNTTAGGGGGGGGAGAATTTGAGTATCTCCAACTAACAGGAGATGGTCTGAGCCAATTTCTGCGCCTCTTATCACTTTAATATCTGTAAATAATCTTCTAATCCGTCGACTGTAGATGTAGTAGTCGATTACGCTATTTACATTCCTTTCTTCAGCGGAAGTATGCTCTCTAGCATCTAAAATTTTAAAATAGTAAAACCATTAAAAAACAATTTAGTATTTAAGTATCTTTATACAAGCCGTTTTATGAGTTTGTCAATTGTTGAAAACAATCAAGGGTGAGGGGGAATTTAGAAGGAGATTTAAATAAATCTTAATATTTTAACGCAATTAACATATGAAAAATATAGGATAAAATTTGTGTAAAATGTACTTTATTTACATTTATATTCTATAACATTTTTTTTAAATTCATATTTAGGGAAATATTTAGGAATGTAATTTTGTTTGTTAGTATTCCTCTTATTTTTAAAATATAAAAACCAAATTAGTTTATTAGACTTCTTATTGCAAACAGTTAAACTAAAAAATTTTTGATAGATCAGATGAGAGGAATGGGGGTTTAGAGGAATTTTTTCATAAAATATATTTGTTTTTTTCAATTAAAATAAAATTAGTGGAACAAAATGTGTGCAAAATATAATTTTCATTAACATTTAATAAACTCTCATGAAGGAAAAGTGTTAAATTACGAATATTATCAGAATGGCTGATTACTTCCGACAATCTTCCTTCTGGGCCAGTATAATGGTCTTTGTCTTTTTATTTTATTTTATTTATTTTTTATTTTTTGTATGCCAACCTCACATTAATTAACCCCAGTTGACTGACGGGAACTGTGAGTGGAAAGGACAGCTGCAACCAGGCTAGGGGCGAGACAAGGCCGGAGTAGAAGGGGCCCAGCCAGGCGACCCAGTTATATCTAGTTGACTGAAAGTACTGCTTTCTTTCGAAGCTCTTTGGATAGGCTGTTCCCACTCCCCCTTTAGAGAACACCTACAGCCCATGATGCTCAGGGACACATCTTGTCTGATCACCAGGCAGGGCACCAGCCATCTGCTCCAGACCCCATATTAATGGTCTTTCCTTTCACTCTCATTACTCTCCCTGGCTTATAAGGCACATTTTGATATTTAATCTCATTTATGCCCATCTTAATGAAACATGGGAAATTGTTTAGTTTAAGCAGGTCTTCCTTGACTGATTCAATTTTACCTTTGATTGGCCACATACATAAAGAGGGACCATTAAGCAAGGTTTGATTATTTGTTACTCACATGTAATTTCATTACAAATTGTAATTCTATGTTTTTCATCAATTCACTGAGGTCCGTATTTGAATATAAAAATATGAATATTTATAATTTTTTGTTTTATTTCTTCTGAGCTTTTCACTTATTTTTATTGGCATGGAAAAATAAAGCATCATATACCTATATACCTAACTATTATAGTACCTGAAATAAAAAGTTTAATAGTGTTTTTTACTGCTCAAATTTATGGTCTGTTCACTGCCTGGATTAGACTTATTATTTTTTATTATTATTCTTTTTGTTTACTCTAATCTGTAGTCCACCTCTCCCCCATATGTCTTAAAAATATTAGAATAATATTCAAAATAGTTTGTGTACTTAGTAATTGTATATTATTAAATAGACTGACAAAGTGAAGTTTATACTTTGTTAACAAATTGTTATTTTACATATTAGCTGTGGCATGGATTCCTAGAGCCATGACTTACAAAATTCCAAGATTTTACTTTTTTAAAAATGCCTTGGAAAATCACCTGTTATTTATAAATTAAATATAGAAAATAATTATAAGACGAAATAGATATACATTTTTGAGAGAGGTGGAGTTTACCTTCTATGTGGAAAATAAAAATAAAAAGTAGCTGCTTTTCCGAATGCTTTGGGTCACTTTGTATGTTAGTACAAGGGCTATGATAATGAGGGAAAAGAGATAAAAGTTCTTTTAGCAAATTCATCATTCAAATTTTTTTTTTTCTTTTAATCATCTCTGTGTGCAGAAGATACAAAGGGTTTATTTTTCACTTTAAGATGATCTATGAACTGGACTGAGGATTTCAATTAAAGTTTTACTATAAACATATGTCTATTCAACTAGCAAAGCCCACTTAGTTGACTTTTTAATACAAAATTGTATTTCCTCTGATGAAAATGAAACTCATCTGGGTCCATTGAACTAGTGGTGATTAACTACGAAAAGTAGAACTCATTTTAGGACAAACTGTATGCAACTTCCTGGATTCTACAGCAGTATTTCTAAGTTTAGCTGGCTCATGTTTCATCTGGTTAAATGTTTTCATTAAATCTCCTTTCTTAGAGTTTAAGGTTTTTTTTCCACTGAAGGGCTGTTTTGATAGGAATTTTATACTCCTTTATTCATAATTTCAGTGTCTTGTACTTCCATTAAGTATTCTACCCAAACAAGTATGGCCATAGATGTCTATAATAAAATAAACCAAACCTTAGTTAGAATAAACAAAACTATGCCTGAGAATTTATTTTATTCTACTTGAAAAAACATTTCCTTCTCCCTAAGCAACCGTGTAAAAAAATTGTTTTATATTAAAAAAGAAAAACAAAAATCATGCTTTTCATTGAATTCTAATATTACTAAAATTATTCAAATCATTGAATGAAACTAGTCCAGTTGTATAGTCTTTGCTTTCCTGAATATACATTATGCAACTTCAATATTGCAATGTATTTAGTAACCAAAACTAAATCAGAGAATAGACTTAATGAAAATCCTTAAAAACAAACTCTTTGATATATTATATTAAAAATCTATAAAAATGACATATGACAATACTAAGCATAGACATGTTCTTATGAGCTTGGTGTATATGAATAATTATAATTTGGATTAAGAATAAGTTTAAGCCTGATAAACCCAAAGCCTATTAAATTCATGATGAAATATTTTTCCTGTTTAAGCAAAAATAAATTAGTACAATTTTTGCTTAAATTATAAGGTTTTGATAATAAAAATAAAGTAAGGTTAATTATTTTAATTAAAATTACAAGATTTCAGGACCTAATTTAGTTCAACTCTTCAAATAAAAAAAGTTAGAGTAAAGATACTTTTTGGAGTAAAGCAGATATTTCTATATCAGACCTTGGGGATCAATATTTCTCCTTTAACAGGTCTTTATATCATATAAGCAAAAATGCCTGCCCAAATTCCATCATTGGGAATTATTATATTTCTAGTTGAATTATGTAATTACAATGTTTCTTTATTTTAATGAGGAATCAATAAAAATGCATTATTGATTTATTATTCTAAATTTAAAAAAAAGAGACTAATATTGAAAAGTGTTAAATTACGAATATTATCAGAATGGCTGATTACTTCCGACAATCTTCCTTCTGGGCCAGTATAATGGTCTTTGTCTTTTTATTTTATTTTATTTATTTTTTATTTTTTGTATGCCAACCTCACATTAATTAACCCCAGTTGACTGACGGGAACTGTGAGTGGAAAGGACAGCTGCAACCAGGCTAGGGGCGAGACAAGGCCGGAGTAGAAGGGGCCCAGCCAGGCGACCCAGTTATATCTAGTTGACTGAAAGTACTGCTTTCTTTCGAAGCTCTTTGGATAGGCTGTTCCCACTCCCCCTTTAGAGAACACCTACAGCCCATGATGCTCAGGGACACATCTTGTCTGATCACCAGGCAGGGCACCAGCCATCTGCTCCAGACCCCATATTAATGGTCTTTCCTTTCACTCTCATTACTCTCCCTGGCTTATAAGGCACATTTTGATATTTAATCTCATTTATGCCCATCTTAATGAAACATGGGAAATTGTTTAGTTTAAGCAGGTCTTNAATAAACAAACTACAACCATTTATTGAAATTTTAAATTAAAAAAAATCGTTATTTTTTAAAGCTGAATGATAACAATACCAAAGGCTTTATTTTTTGCAGTGCATATTTTTTCCAACCTGTATCAGTTTAATTTATTTAAGATATTTTATGTCTTACAATTTTTATCAATTAGTTTAATTTTTGTAGACTATGGTAAAATAATTGGATTTGAATCATTCTCACTTTGATGTAAAAACTTAATCATCATCACTACTGTAATTGATATATTTCAATTATAGATTATTTTAGTTCTTTTGTGAAAGAAAAATTCTAGATAAGTAGGGGCTCTTTGATAAATCATAAATTACTTCTATCGTATCTTACCATCCCACTGTGTGGTTGCCATATTTATTAGCAATCATAATAATAACGCTTAATGCTGGTGCCATTGGTACATCAGAACTTTCAATATAGATTCAATTTATTTTGATCCCCATGCCTTGGATACAGTTCAGCTTTTATTTTAGTGGGTATTCATCATATTTGTCTTATTATGTTATACTTGAGAAAGGTTGTTTTGGTTGTTCAAGATTTTGAACAAATTAGATTAAGTCATGCATAAAATCAATATTTAATTTTCTCTCAATCTTAAAAACCAAGTAATTCAAATTATTTCATTTGCAAAGGGCAGTTTTGACTGGTTTTGACAACCACGACAAAAATTCTTGGTTCAAAGGATTGTGGTGTAATTTAATTTAGTTAATCGAGATTATGGTCAGTTTTTTAAAAATATATGATGCAAAATTGATAAGTAGACACTTGTTGCAATTGAATTCCTGCATTATTCTACTTCTGATCTCATACGTATACCACTGTCACTAATTCTATTAGAATTTTCAGAATTGCCATTATAAGCTTCTTCATAGTCACTGTTATTAAAATATAGTTTTTTTTTTTTTTTAATTAATTTGCTTTTATTTTCTGAGGGGGAAATGGGAGTATAGTATAATCTGAATTTTTTGAAAATCATCAGTCTAATAAAATACTTCGCAATTCTAGAAATTGAGCAGAAGTAATTTTATTCCTTCAGAATTGAGACTCTAATTTAGATCTTAATTTTTGTAAGATCTTTATATAAATTTAAGCCTATAAAAATACAGATTTGATTAATTATACATTTCAATTTTAATAAAACATTTTGCAAAAGTTTTACTGGCAAAATATGTGTACTCATTCAAACACATACATCAGACTAGAAAATTGGTTTTCACTCCTTTTATTTAACTATTTTTAAAATAGTCAGGGATACCCATTTCCATTCTTATTTTACTATCTTTTTTTAGAAATAAAAATTGAATTAATATTAACCCTAGTTTTTTTACTAAGAAAAAAAATTGTTACTATTGTTAATAAATTGAAATTGATTCTAGCTACATTATGCTTAGACTCAAACCCAAAATTTAACTATAATGTATTTAAAGTTTTATGTTTTGATCAAAAATATTTATATATAAGGTTTTCAATGAGTGAGTTAGTTTTACCTAAGTTAAGAATTATTTTATTGCCTGTCAATCGTCTTCCAAAAATTTGAGATGCAAGAAAACAATGCTTCTGCAAGAAAAATTGTAGAATAAATTGTGCTTTATTTGAGTGTTATGAAAATAGGTTTTCTTCAACATGAAAGATTATTTTTCATTACTTCTTTGGCTAGAAAAACTTCTTCTTCTTCTTCTTTCTCTTCCTCCTTAGTGACTTTCAGGGTGGAGGTGCCTCAGTCCAGGCAAACCAAGCCTCCCGGTCTCGAGCCAGTGCCCTCATGGCATTCCAATTTTTTCCTCTCTTCTCTCCTACACTTGAGATGTAGTCAGTCCATTCTGTTCTGAGGTAAGTGTAGTCGTCCACCATTTCCATTATTTCACCTTTGCAGCGTACCTCAACGTATTCCTGTTCCCGGCCAATGTGCATTATTTTACTTTTTCTGGCATAAATATTCATTCCTTTCCTTTCTAGCTTAGCTTCCCATTCAATTACAGCTTGCTGTAGGCTTTCCTTAGTTTCAGCTATAAGGACAATGTCATCCACGAATACCATCACTTTGGCAAGGATTGCCTTATGTTCCAATTTCCAATGGTTGTATGGGCTGTCCTACGTTTGCACATCTTTAAAATTGCATTCATGTATATAATGAATAGGAGGGGACTCAAACTGTCTCCCTGCTTTACACCCTTCTCAATTGCAAACGTATCAGACTCTTTTCCCTTAATCCTTACTATCCCTTTGGAATCATGATAGGTCGACTTGATAGCTTCTATCAATCCTTGCGGGATATTGTTCTCTGAAAGAGCATTCCACAGTTCTTGTCTAGGGACCGAATCAAAGACAGCTTTTAGGTCTATAAATGCCAAGAAAATATTCTTTCCCCCACTAGTTCTCTCAGCTTCTTTTCTAACATGGAAGTATAGAGCTTGTACACAACCTGAGATAGACATATAGGTCTGTAGTTCTCGCATTCGCTAGCATTGCCCTTCTTGTGAATTGGGACAATTATGTTGTATTACCATTCCTTAGGGATCGTTTTTTCAGTTATTAACTTCTGAAAAAGATACTGCAATGCTTTCAGCAGTTTTGCTCCTCCGAATTTGATGAATTCTGGGGCGATGCGGTCTCTTCCTGATGCTTTTCCAAGTCTTAATCTCTCTACAGCTGCTTCCACATCCTCTTCCCATATCACCTCATCATATTCCCTCTGTATACCCTCTCTAGGTATTCTCTCCTCAGAATCTCCAGAAAACACCTCTTTGTAGTGGCACCTCCATCTTTCCAAAATACCTTTGTCCCCGGTAATCAATCTGCCTCTCTCGTATTTTATGTTTCTTATCGGTTTCTTATTTGTATTGCCTTGATCTTTTTTCCAAAAAACCTTGACATTTTCGTGATAGTCGCTCTGTAAGCTTTGACCAAATTCCTCCCAGCTCTTTCTTTTTGCCGTTCTTACTACAAGCTTAGATTCATTTCTCCTTCGAACATACAGTTCCAAATTGGCCGGAGTCTTGTTTCTAGTGTATTCTTTCCACGAAGCTTTTTCTTGCCACTGATGCCTTCACCCTGTCATTCCACCACTTGGATTTTTTACATGTAGGTGAAACATAAGCAATCCCACAAGTTGAAGTAGCGGCTTCCAGTATGGCTTTCTTTATTCCTGACCATGTTTGATCTACACTTCCATCCATAATGGTGTCCTGAAGTTTAGAATCTGATAGACTTGAGTATTGTATTATTTTTTCAGGTCCCTTAAGCTTATTGGTATCTATTTTCTGCTAGCTCTTTGGATGTTCTTTCCTGAGGGGGGGGGGAGAATTTGAGTATATCCAACTAACAGGAGATGGTCTGAGCCAATTTATGCGCCTCTTATCACTTTAATATCTGTAAATAATCTTCTAATCCGTCGACTGTAGATGTAGTAGTCGATTACGCTATTTACATTCCTTTCTTCAGCGGAAAAAGTTATGTTATGTATCTTTTTAAGTGGAAAAAATGAGTTACCGATGAGCAGATCGTAGTCAACACATAAATCAATCAGTCTTTGACCAGTACCATTCTTAGTTCGTTCACCTCCATACCTTCCCATAACTCTGTGTGCTTTGCCATAGTCATTTCCAGTCCTAGTGTCGAAGTCACCCATAATAATTATTTCTCTGTATTTATCCTGGTTTTTTACGACTTCTCTTTCTTGCTCGGAGTAAAACTGTTCTTTATCCATGGCACTAGCATCTTCGGTGGGGGCATATACCTGAATAATGGTGACTCTTCCTATAGATAATTCAAGATTTGCTGTAATTATTCTAGGAGATACTGGTTCCCAATTTTCTACCCTGGCAAAGAGACTGTCCCTCATTATCATTCCAACACCTTCCTTTGCCCTCAATCCTGCAGGAACTCCAGAATAGATGAGGACATGTTGTTTATCTAAACAAACTTCTCCATGGCCTTTTTTATTTACTCACTGATGCCCAGTAGATCTATTCTGTAGGACATCATCTCCTCCACCAATTCCACTTCTTTTCCCATCAATGTTTTGATATTTCACATTCTAAATCTTATATCCTTTTGTGCACCGCATCGTAACCAATGAGTCTGTCCTAGTTAGAATCTTATATTCTCAACTACGAGTGATTAGCCCAGTAGAAGAGGCACCGTATCCTCGGGACAACTGGCCTCCTGAATATTTATGTCCCCTCAGGAGAATGGTTGGCCGGGCAAAACCCCCCAACATTGGGTACCTGTTGGTCCACGAGTCTTTATTCAGTGTATTCAGACCACCCCTTCGAAAAGGGATCCCCCGTCCGCCACCCGGAGGTGCTCCCTAGTGGACAGGTTCTGCCGAGAGTGGCTAGAAAAACAAAACTCGTAATTAACTTAATTCTTTCAAGAGGCATTGTTCCATCCTGATAATTCTTCAGTGGCTTTTTTATTTGCTGATTCCTCTTCAGCTCTTCTCACTCTCTTAAAATTGAATTTATGAATAAAATATATAATATACAATAAAATTCAAGGTAACAGAATAAAAAAATCTTACAACCTCAGCTGGGATTCAAACCCGGATATCCTGCTTTTCGGGCTTGCATGCTATCCATTGCATCACCGAGGTAGGTACCCCAACCTGGAAAGCAAGAAATCCGGGTTTGAGTCCCGGCTGAGGTAATAAGATTTTTTATTCAGTTTCCTTGCTATTTATTGTATAAAATTAATTAATTGTTGTGGGATTAAATACCACAACAAATACAATATTTATAAAAGATATAATGTTCCTTTCTGTCAGCAATGTTTCAAATACAATTCAAATTATATTTTTACTACAAATAAGAGTAGAATTTTTAATAAAATATGATTAATATATCTTTCTTTTTTTAAATTTGAAATGCCTCTCTAATAATATTTTTTACTACTCATAAGACTCTATTTTTAATGGTTCTACTTTTAACTGCAATTTGCCTACTTAATTTTTCCTTACAAAAAAAAAGGATACCATTCCTAATGTAATTAGCATAAAAGTTCTGATGAAGAGATCCCAAAAAGTTTACTAAACTGCTAGCAGTGTACATAAATTAAAAAAATATTTTATTAATTAATTTTCTTTCTACTGGCTTTAGAAACTCATTTTTAGGCTTTAATACTTAAGACTACTCATATATCTGGCACTAAGATGATTAGTTAAACCATTATTATATAGAATGAAAATGAATTACATGGTAATTATATTCTTATTAAGAATGATATTAATAATAATTAATCAATTATATTACTTAAATATAATTTCAGTAGTTAAGAAATAGAGTATTATGCATTATTATAGTAGTATGCATTTTATCCACAGAACCTTGATAAAACATCAGCTTCATATTTATACATATATATATAAATCAATATCTGCCTGGCAGACCCCTTTTTATAAGCAAGAAGCATCATTCTTTGACATGTGATCATCAAAATTAAAAGTATTATTTTTAACAATGCACTAATTCTTATTCAAAAAGTATTCTAGAGTAGAGATAATTATTATAATAGAGAGTTTCATTTATTAAATTTCAGGCTTAGGTTGCTATCTCAATGAAAAAATGTAATCCCCAACAAAAAAAAAAAAAAAAAAAAAAATCAACTATGCCTTTTTTTTTTGTATTTTGTTGTTGTTTGTTTTATGTTTTATTGTAGTATTCACTACATAAATCTTATTGTATTAAATTGTGTTAATGTTGCTATATTAAAATTGATTATCTATTGTTTCAATTTTAATTGTCAATTTACTTTTTAAGTTATATAATTTATAATTCTGCTTTTAAAATGGTTTTGTATCTATATTTGTGTATGTCTGTGTGTAGGTGTGTGTTCGAATATAACTTATTGCACACCAAGTACTATATAACGTAATGCAAACAAGCACTAAAAAAGGGGAAAACATTTAAAAGAATGGATAAGAGATTTAACCCTAAATAAACCCCAACAATCAGGGCTTAATAACCATGATGTTGATCGCCCTATAACCTGATCCTGATCCTAATCCTATCTCAATGAGAAGTGAAATGATTCATTTTTAACCAACCTTACATATTTTATATAATCTTTTAATTTTAATTCTGCATGTGGCTTTGGAACAATTGAGTATAATTCATTACTTAGTTCAGTGCCAGTCAGTATTATTCTTGCGAATGATTTCTAATGACATAGCACCTCATTTTCTAGTATAATACTGTGCCTATTGCTTCTAAGCAACATTGCTGCTAAGAATTACATATTTATAATTTCATTTTTAAAAATGGATACAGCCTTATGGCCTCTAATGGTCAAATGGTTCTAAGCATATTTGTCAAGTAAACCCAAATTCGATCTTGATGGCCGATCTGTATGGGAGAATAAAGTCCTTATCTACTCCATCTAACAGAGAGGATGTAAAACCATAGGTACTGCATATTATTAGCAACCAAAGATATCTGGTTTCATTGGTTTATGGTTCTGATGAGTGGGAATATTTTGTTTTGAATAACAATTTTGAAAATAACTTTTTTTTTCTTTAAGACAAAAACCCTATCACAAGGGAATTCAGTAATATCATGCAAGTGAACAATATACTTGTATATTGAAAATAATTAATTACATTAAGTATTTAGTTGATTAACAAAATTAAATAATAAGGTATTAATAAATAAATAAACAAACAAGTACAAAAGGAACAATAAATGACAAAAAAAATTAGCACAGTTAAAAATAATATGTTTAATAAACATATATACAAGAAAAATAAAAATCACAAAAGAGAAAATAAGGTATAAATAAATGAATAAGAAACATTATATAAAATAAGTAATTTGATGTCTTTGCATTATAAATCTAAGATTTTTTTTTTTTTTTAATGAGTATCTTTCAAGTGAAACTTTGCGGAAATTTTTAAATTCTGGCAGTAGATTGTCCTTCAATAAATTTGCTATCAGCCACCTATCATATTTTAATAATAATTTGTTTCTTAGTATTGTTCTGAAATCAGTAAGCAGTGTACTGGTTGTATATTAAATGCAGGTATGTCTGTTCGTGTGTAAAGACAAAAGGACAGTATGGAGAGTTTTTAACTTGTAATCTATAAAGATAACTCCTGACTGTACCATGTGCTGTGATGGCTGCAACTGTTCTTGATGGTATCCATATGGTATTGATGCTATATATGTATATATATTTTTATCTTTAGAGGTGTTATATATAAGAAGCCCTAAATTTTGCCGATCCAGATAAAGTCATTAGAATTTTTGTGTATTGGCTACTATTAACTTGGGTGCATTCACATTACATCTAAAAAAATTCCCTTAATAAAAATTGTTTCACTTAATCTATCAAATCACCAGACCTCTGACACCCATCAAGCTTTGTCTGTTTGATGAAGCATGCATATATTATGTTTCATAATATATTAAAAATAGTTTATTACCTGTCAAGATTGGTATCATTCACAAAAA
>KZ807369.1:135981-161880 GCA_000696205.2 Oncopeltus fasciatus | reverse complement strand
TTTTTTTTTTTTTTTTTTTTTCAGTTAGTAACAGAAAATCAATGCTTCCTACAAATTGTAATTTGTTAACCCAAAAGTCAGCATAATCAGTGCCACTAAAAACATAGTAGAAGAATGAAACAAATGTAGGTCAGAGTTACGACAACATAAGGAGTTAAGTGACAGTATAAGAGAGACTGTATATGATGGGAAGAGGTTTGGTGTTTGAAGGATTGAAATTTGAAAGTTTTTTGAAAGTAGGTTTGTATGCTTTCCAGCATGACTGTTGAATAGCAGAGGTGAAGGATTGTACAGCATCATCAAGATCTTGCAGGGATTTTGAGGAAACTCTGAGGTCTATAGCATCTTCAAGGAGGGATTTAAACCTAGCCAATAAACTTGGCTATTCACCAGAGACAGATGAGTCGGTTTTGGGATGGGTTGTAGTGAAAAGGTGAGGATTGCTGGACTGTGATCAGAAGAAAGTTCTTTGATTGTGGTTGTAAAGGATTGGAGTGGATTTAGGCTTTTGCAGACAAACAAGTCTATGAGATCTGGTACTCGGTTGCCATTTGTAGGCCAGTAAATAGGGGTATTCGGAGAGAGGGTTGTGAGGAGCCTGGAGGAAAGGGAAGTTTTCAGGGTTGACTAAGGGAGTTAGTCGTCCTGGAGCCCTATTGTAGATTTTTCACATGGTAATCTCCACCAGAGAGGAAATGGGAGCCCAGTGAGTCAAAGAATTGGCTGAACTGAGCAGAAGTTATGGATTTATTTGGAGGACAGTACACTGCTGGTTGGGTGATAAGAAAGTTGAAGATTAAGAGTGATACAGTGATAGATTGGAGATAACCTGATTGATCTGAGGGAATCAGGTGATGTGAGAGAGAGCAGAGAATCAGAAGGGCTGTCCCACCATGGGGTTCACCGTCTGGGTGGTCAGTCCTCATAATAATCTTAAAATTTAAATTTACTCACAACTATTAGTTGAGGGGAGTCAATAAAGTTCTGGCAGAAGTCAAGAGCTCTTAGCTTGGACAGGCTCTTGAAATCAGGTACGGTGATAAACTGATTTTGATAAAGATCCAACACTTCAAGGGAGACTAATTCTTCAAACCCATCAGAAGATGACAACTACAATCAAAAATAAATTAAAAGATCAGTTTGGTTAACTTTTGTTAAAAACAATGAAATTATAATTTGGATTTAAAAAAATAGGCTCTATTTATGTATTATAAAGAATGATAATGAATAGAAAATAATGATCAAATATAAAAATACAAACGTTACCGACTTAAGATCAAAATAAAATCAATGCGTATGTGGCATGACAACACATGTCTGACACTATATATTGTAGAGCTTTTGAAGAACCAAGAGAACTATGGGGTAAAATAAATTGATCAAATAGCTTAAACAAAAGAAAATTTAAGCTACCTCAGAAAAAAATATAATATGATGCACCTTGCTATTATAAATAGTTGAAATAACTATCATAGTAATCAAATTAAACATGTTTGATTACTCAATAATATACTTAAATAAGATACTAAAGGAACAGAACTTTGAGGGTGCAATGAAAGGAATAGAGAATAAATGAGGATGGTCTGTATTTTATAAAATTTAGAGGCTTAGCATTTTCAGTTATTCTCACTTTTAAGAAAAGTTACATTAATTTGACCTAAATTATTCTGTAAAAGTTTTTTATTAGAAAACTGGAATAGAAAATAGTGTATTACCCAATTCAGAATCGGATATAAAATCATGCTGATCACTGAAGTTGCTGTATCGTTCTTCATCTAGCTCGGGAAGAACAGGAAATTCCTTAGCACCACTGAGTCGGTTTTGATGGCAATAGTTACTCCGAAAACACTCACAAAGTGTAGAATAAAGCACAACCTCCTTTTCTAACTGTAAATAAATGAATAATTCTTCCTCATATTTTTTTTTTTTTTTTACAATACCAGGTGTACATATATGAAACAAGAATTTTGTAATAGATATATTAAATATATATGTTTTTGTGTAAAAGTAATACATAATGTTTTATTTGAAGTACTGCACTTCGCTATCTAATCACTAAGTGTGAGTAAGTAGTTGCAGAAGAATTTCCCATCCGAATGACTCCATCATTCCCTTGGTCCAATTTGCTGAATGTGATGGGGTATTGTTCTGGAGCAAGAAATATCAAAAACAAAGATTGAGCATTTTTTCTTGATTTTATGGTCATTTTTTCCATAAGCTTGATTCAAATTGATCAAGGGAGGTTTTGGGAGTATTCTATATTTACAATATAAAATGGCCCAACTCATAAGAGACCCTTCTGATGCTACTAGTTGCCCATGGTTTTTATGCTTAATAATCTCAAATTACATTCAGTCTTCATTGTGTCAAAATTCGATGAATAAAATACTTTCTTTTGTATCTGGCAAGCAGTTTTAATAGCCAAGGGGTTTCTCGAACTTATACAATGTGGTTCTGCAACCCAGTTTTTTTTTTTTTTTTTTTTTTTTCAGTTAGTAACAGAAAATCAATGCTTCCTACAAATTGTAATTTGTTAACCCAAAAGTCAGCATAATCAGTGCCACTAAAAACATAGTAGAAGAATGAAACAAATGTAGGTCAGAGTTACGACAACATAAGGAGTTAAGTGACAGTATAAGAGAGACTGTATATGATGGGAAGAGGTTTGGTGTTTGAAGGATTGAAATTTGAAAGTTTTTTGAAAGTAGGTTTGTATGCTTTCCAGCATGACTGTTGAATAGCAGAGGTGAAGGATTGTACAGCATCATCAAGATCTTGCAGGGATTTTGAGGAAACTCTGAGGTCTATAGCATCTTCAAGGAGGGATTTAAACCTAGCCAATAAACTTGGCTATTCACCAGAGACAGATGAGTCGGTTTTGGGATGGGTTGTAGTGAAAAGGTGAGGATTGCTGGACTGTGATCAGAAGAAAGTTCTTTGATTGTGGTTGTAAAGGATTGGAGTGGATTTAGGCTTTTGCAGACAAACAAGTCTATGAGATCTGGTACTCGGTTGCCATTTGTAGGCCAGTAAATAGGGGTATTCGGAGAGAGGGTTGTGAGGAGCCTGGAGGAAAGGGAAGTTTTCAGGGTTGACTAAGGGAGTTAGTCGTCCTGGAGCCCTATTGTAGATTTTTCACATGGTAATCTCCACCAGAGAGGAAATGGGAGCCCAGTGAGTCAAAGAATTGGCTGAACTGAGCAGAAGTTATGGATTTATTTGGAGGACAGTACACTGCTGGTTGGGTGATAAGAAAGTTGAAGATTAAGAGTGATACAGTGATAGATTGGAGATAACCTGATTGATCTGAGGGAATCAGGTGATGTGAGAGAGAGCAGAGAATCAGAAGGGCTGTCCCACCATGGGGTTCACCGTCTGGGTGGTCAGTCCTCATAATAATCTTAAAATTTAAATTTACTCACAACTATTAGTTGAGGGGAGTCAATAAAGTTCTGGCAGAAGTCAAGAGCTCTTAGCTTGGACAGGCTCTTGAAATCAGGTACGGTGATAAACTGATTTTGATAAAGATCCAACACTTCAAGGGAGACTAATTCTTCAAACCCATCAGAAGATGACAACTACAATCAAAAATAAATTAAAAGATCAGTTTGGTTAACTTTTGTTAAAAACAATGAAATTATAATTTGGATTTAAAAAAATAGGCTCTATTTATGTATTATAAAGAATGATAATGAATAGAAAATAATGATCAAATATAAAAATACAAACGTTACCGACTTAAGATCAAAATAAAATCAATGCGTATGTGGCATGACAACACATGTCTGACACAGCTTTTCTGACCAACTTCCACCAATTGCTGACTTTATTTAGGCCCCTAAGTTCCCAGACTATAGCACTATTGAAGTTTTATGAAGGACTGCAAACTTTTGAATAAATTTATAAGGAATTAATAATAAAATCAAGAGACCGATTCTCCTCAATCTTCCTAGCTAAGAGTTGTCATAAAAGCATATAAAAAAAAATTAATATTTATCTTAGTAATATTTGAATTAAAATATTTTGATAATCTTATAAATATTTAATGAATTTAAATAAATTAAGCAGTTATACAAAAAATTAATTAGTACATGAATATTTATACATAAAATCATTCTGGATTAATGAAAACTTTCAATAAGTTGATTAAGAAGAAATTAGATGGTAAAACTATTTTATTTATTTAGTTTCACTATATATCACTAAGTTAAAAATAGGATGATAGAGATACCTCATTATTGGAGAGATATAATTCCTTGAGATTAGAAAGAAGGTTCATTTCTGGGGGTAACAAATAAATTTTGCTAGAGTCAGCCCTGAGTACTGTCAACAGCTTGAGATCTCCAACAGCTGGGGGAAGCCAGTGCATTTCATTCTTAGACACATCTAATTTCCTACAAAAACAATTAATTAATCATTCACATGAGGTGTTGTCTAGGAATATTAAGTAACTCAAAGTTACTTAATTAAGTAGGCATCCAAACAAAATTAATTTATTTAATAACAAAGGTTTGTATAAATAAAATAAAAATAAGACCATTCATCGAGCAAATATTTGTATTTTTATATCTTTGATGCTGAAGAAATTAGTCAGGCTTTCGGCAGGTTCAGAAAAATAAAATACTCCTAAATTATTGGGTAATTATTCTATTATTGCCAATGTTTTGACTTAACTTATAAGTCATCATCAGGGCCTAAATACAATATACTCTATTTCACTTATTGAATTATAGATTGGAATGAACAGACAGAGATGGGGTACGTTATATAACAGAAAAGATTTACAGTTTAAACTAAAAGTTTTTAACTATACAAATATGAAAAAATAAATCAACTTTATATGTACCGATATTGATGTAAGGAGAAATCTCCGAGGGAGATTTATGGTTACTTTATCTTTGTCCGGCCTATCATTAATAGCAGTAGGATTGAGATTGATGTGCACACATTCTAAAATCCACCGTTTCTAAGGAAAGCTCAGAGGCCAGGACAGAAGCTTGATTAAAAGCAGTTGGGTGGTTGTAGTAAATAGTATGAAGGAAGATGGCCAAAGAATTTTTATCTGAACATGGAATTAGGTATATAATGTTGGTCGGCTGGGAAATAGGTATAGGACACCTTTCAGGTAAGTATTAATTTGTCGTAATTTATTATTGGTGTGGAGGCCCCTAAATGGAGGTTCCAAAGGTTGGACTTGAGGTATTTTTTTTTATTTTATCTGTAAGGAGAGGAATTCGGGGTAGAGGGCAATAAAGAGGCGTAGGAATAGGTGAGGGGAGAGAAGGGGACAAAGTAGAGATGTAACTGTCTTGGGGATTTTAATTGATTGATATTCCAAACCCACCTATTCTGGTCGCCTTCCCATTCCCCATTCCCTTTACCAAATTATTGACTTCACCAGAAATGATATAGCGATTCTCTCTATCTGACCCTTCTTCTTACCAGACAACACACATGCATGCACACACGGACATACATACACACACACACACACACAGACCTTTAAAATAAATGGCTTATAAAATATAAAAGTTTATTTGATATAAATATAATATATAAAAATAAAATAGATTTGGATGTGTGTGTTCAAAAAGTATTAAATATTTATTAATTATGCTCAAACCATGATTATAACTTTAAAGTATAAAAATTTTGAATAGTTATAGTTGGATGAAAACCATAACTAAAAATGAAAGAATAAATATTCTTCTAAGCCAATTAGTATTTATATGACTTTTATATTAATATTGCCATTGTTCATAAACAGCTGCATAATAACAGAGATGAAATTTGTTTTAATTAAACTGATCTAAAACATTAAGATTTAGGGAAGGAAACAAACTAGTAACAAAAAGGTAAGAAACTAGTATTTTTTTTCATAAAACATTATGTATGATATGTAATGTAAAAAGATAAGAAAATAAATTTTGAACTCCAATTGTTTTAATGGCACTTCTGATACTAACCTAAGATCTAAGAGAGAAGTGATAGATTTAGGTAAACAAGCAAGACCAATGTTTGGGAGGAAAAGCTCTTGGAGAGTATCAGGTAGAGCTGCTAAGTCAGCTATGATGTTCATATTTGCATTAATGCTCAAATAAGTGTTTCCCAAATCTAATTTTATTAGATTCTTGAAATTTATTATATATTTTTCATTCATGATTCCTTTTAGACCACAGCACATAAGTCTAAGTGTTTTCACTTTCTCTGCGACCTGAAAAAATTTTTATTAGATAAATAAAAACTTCAAGAAAATCAAACACAGTTCAGGAAACAAATTTTAATATTGAATGTTATTTACTAATATATAGCAATAAATATTTTATTGTAGTTTGTTGCAATAATGATTCTTTTCATTTCATTCTTTCATTCTTGTTAGAACTAATGTTACAAATTATTTAAAAAATAATTTTGTAAATTCACTAACAATTGAGGAACAAGACTGGAAGGCCATTTAAAAAAATTGCCACACAGGAGGTGCATGGACTATGTAGAATCCCAAGTCAGATGATTTCATAGAAGATGGGAAACAATAGAAGTAAATGTAAATAATACCTTAAAACCAAAAATAACAAAAAGGAGAAAAGGAAGCTAGTTAAAGTAGACTCTAGACCAATTGAGAATAGATAAGGGGCCACAGCTTTTTATTTCTCTGGGTAAAAATTATTATATGGTGTCTAAATAACAAAAGGAAGATTAACTAGCCTTAAATTGCACAATCAGATATAATTGACATTGATCTTTAGTAATATATATATATATANACACTGAATTGTATAGCTCACTGTAAGTTACATATATATATATACATGAAAAAATTGGTCTAAGTAATAACAGACATAATTTACATAAAATTTCTGATATATTGGTATCTTATACTACAATTAATAAAATGTATTTTCAAAAACTAGACTCTAGGTAGGATTTAGAGTCAGAGTTAACTAGAAATAAATTTTTAACAGTTTATCAGTCACAATGTTTTATGATAAACCAAATTATTCAGGCATATCAAAACATTAATAGCCAGGTTTTAAATGAAATTCATTTTCAAATATAAAGCCTATAAATTAACTATAATCTGAGGAATGAACTTAGTTTATTTAAACATAAAAGACTTATAGAAAAATATTGGAGAAGATAAATTTTCTGTTTCTGCCATAAACTATTAATAAGAAAAAAATGAACAATTTTTCAATTGAGCTTTACATTAACTCCCTCTTTTACCATTACTCCACTTTAATACAAATAACAGTTTGAAGATAGAAGCTTTATCATTTAATATGGCATTAGTCTCCCATAAAATAATATTTTTTAACTTTTGGCCAGTGATAATTGTATCTTCCTTGTCTTAGATACTGCTTGAAGAAAAAGTCATTTGTACTAAAAAAACAACTTGAATCCCTTTAAATCTCTTGAGGTTGCATCCTTGACTCCTTGGATATGGCATCCTTGATTCACAAACAATCCCTATTGATGAAGCTCCTCTTCAATCAGCTGGTCAACCATTCAAGACCATACTACTCCATCCAATTCAATTTACTTTGGACACCTATCTCTCTGCTGCAATTTAATATAACCATATTAGCTATCTGGCTTTAAAAAATAACCTTGATCCTGATATTTTTAATATTACTCTAAAGAGGATCCTTGACACCTTCCTTCTTTTTCTAATGACACAATTTCCCTCCTTTTCCTTGACACCCTACTAATCACTACCCTAATGATTAAGAAATCTTTACTGACAAGAATACTTAGGCTGACTCCTCCTTAATTTAACTCTAAACTCGTTTCACTTCCACCAACAAAAAATTATCATTGCCAAAAATCTCATCCACAGATCAATAACACTCTCTGAAAGACCATACGACAGACCAATTCCCATTCATATTATAAAAATAAAACCTTATTAATAATTTCTCTTAAATCCCCAGTTCCCTAACTAAACCTCCCTCAAAAACAATGACTCAAATTCTCTCCTTCCATTTTATCTCAAAGCTTTCCAAAAAGTTAAGAGTACCCTCAATAAAACATTCCTGAACCTTTAACTTGTTTTTTTTTTTCCCCACAAATAATAAAGTTAAATCTCTAGACTCTCCCGTCAAAAACACCATTCCCATACAAATTGAACCAATTTAATTTGTAGAATCCTTTGTTCTCCTCCCAAATGCCATACTTGTGAAACCAAAAACTCCACATCCTATAGAATCGGCACAAAATAAAATGACAACCCAAAGCAAATAACTGCTGAAATCACAGTGATTATTTGATAATTTCAATATTCTTGCTACTAAATCATATGAACATAAAATGCCAACAATCTGAAATCATTAACTTACAAGAAAAACTAATTAATGACAAAAAATTTCTTGGTTTTTGAAATTTTATTTTCAACTACTATAGTAAAACTGTTACATCTGGTCAAATTCTTCTACCTCTGCACAGTTAGGCCACTTATTTTTAAACACACTACTTAAATTTAACATTGTATTTCCTTTGAAATGTTTTTATTACTGGCTATTCTATTTCTTATCTCTTCATATGAAATTGTAATTCTTTATCAGCCATGAAGATGGCTTAAAATATAACCCGAAATGCCGTCAAATAATAAAAAAATGTACATTTTAGGAAAATTTTGTTTTTAGCCAACATTTTGACCAAACCCCAATTATCTGCTATTCAAATAATTTCCATTCCAAATTATAGTGCTTACAAAAATATTTAAAATTACTTCAATCAGCTTCAAAATAACTAACTCCTAATCATGATTATATTTCCCATTATTACATATGAGGATATAACATAATATTAGATAGAGAAAGAGAAGTTAAAATATAATTCCTTATAAACAATGCACATAAGGAATCATAGTTAAGTCTTTAATTCTACCAAATAAGCGCACCTTTTTGATTGGAAGATGAGAAAAAGATGAGTCTAGGGACTGCTGGTAGTTGTGAGGCAAAAGCTGGAAGCACGGGTTGTTTGAAAGGTTGAGGAACTCAAGGGATGTTGGGAGATCCTCGAGAAGCCATGGTGGTGGAGAGACCAGCTTGTTGGATGAGAGATCAAGGCTCTGGAGCAAGGGAAGGCAGAGAGGTGGGCGCTGGAAAGTCAATAGGCGGTTTCCAGAGAGATCAATGGTCTTCAAGACATGCAAACCCTCATAAAGAGCATCAGGGATTTTAGTTAGCTCATTACCAGAGAGGTTCAGCAGACGAAGATTTTTCAGACTACATAGAGAAGAAGGAACCTCAGCAAGCCGGTTTCGAGACAGATCAACCTGAAATATTGAATTAAATAGAAAAATAAAACATTAATGATTTTAGAATATTAAGAGACATTTAACTAATTACACCTTTTCTTCAGTTTCTGAACAAAGAAATAAAATAAAATAAAAAATAATGTTTTCCAAAGATAATTTTTCAGATATGTAAAAGGATGCCATTAGAATAGCACTAATCACTGCATAGTAAGCATTTTTAAACTGAATGTTTCAGGGATACCGATTTTAGAGTTTATTCTTTGACTTGTGCTATTACAAAAATTTTGTATGGAGGAGGCAGGTGAAGTCAGGAACACTGAATTGTATAGCTCACTGTAAGTTACTTAAAAAGGATGAAAAATTTGAAGAGTCATCTTCAGGGCTAAATTGGATTAAAATTGACAGGAAGTTCAAAAAGAATAAAGGATGTGTAGTAAAAGAGAGATACAGGCCAAACATTAATAGAATACAAAATATAACATTTATGTAGAAAAATAATGAACCATTTTATCCTCATCAGTACACTTGCTGCAGCTGTTGTTTTATGCACCACTCACATCCCGTAGCCTTCTTCCTAATTGATAGTCTGCTAAATAAAGTTATACTGAATTTCCTATCAGTAACTAAAGAGCATCAGTCTTTGAGTCATTAAAAAGAAAGAGTAATTATTTTCATATCAATTTTTGACAACTATAATAATAAACTAGATACAAAGCAGATAAAAACTGTGTATTTGCAAAAAATTTTAAAGCTGGAAGCTAAAGATGCAGTTGTGAAATGGTTTACCTCATTGGCTTTTGTAATTTTATGAGGATCCATTTTTTCCACTTTTCTAGTTGATAGAAATAATAACAGGCAGTGATTGGAAAAACTCAAGTTGTAAGGCCACATTTGAATAATTTTGATCCAACTCAATTATCTTCATACTTCTTCTAAACTAATGACCTTTGGTTGGTCCAAGCGATAATCATTTTTGAGTGTCTCGTCACCTGCACGAAATTTGGCAAACCAAAATTGTGCCTAATGCTCAAAGAGGTCATCTTTTAAATAAAAATAAAAAAAATCATATTTTTCTGGTCTTTTAACCCAAGTTTATAATCATAAAACAAATTACGAGTTTCCACTGGAATAATTCTTGATACGCCAGTTAGAAAGCTTAAAGAGGACTGGGTTAAAATTAATCCCTCTTTTCATAAAGGATTAACATTTATTTGCCCAGTATAGAATTCATTGACAACAAAGGCTATAGATTAAAAATAAAAATTATAAACTATAAAAATGGCAGGAATTTTTTGTCCACTGGTTAATGGCACTACATTAAATGCCAGTATGTTCTAATGCTGGTTTTGTTATGAAGAAGACAACATATCTCCCCTAATCTCATTTTTCACTAAACTAAAATTAACTATTTTAATTATTTTTTTATGTAAAATTCTTCAGTATATAAGAAAATAGAGAGAATACATTAATTCTCTCTGTTTTTTTATATTTAAGTAGCTTTTATTTTATGATTGTTATAATAATAACTAATATAATNGAAATATAATTTAATTATTACAAATTAATATGGAAATACTATTGAAAACATAGAGAAGCCTGAAGATAAATTCTTTACCCCCTGAAAATAAAAATTTAAGTAGATGTTTTATTGTTGGGGTTGAGTGAAGGTTGATCCAAAAAATACAATTTAAAAAAATGTGTAATTTTTGTTTATCTAATGATTTTTTGGCTTACAATGTAAGCTGAAACGTCGACAGATAATTGAAAATACATATTAATAAATTGTATTTTTTTAATCAACCTTGTCAGAACAATAATGACCAACAATAAAACATCTACTAATAATCTCTATCGTCAAAAACTCTTCATCTGAATTTATATCAAAACTTGGGGGGTCATGAACATGTGATCCAGGTGAGACAACGTCACTTTTCGCCGCCTTCATGATAACCCTGAAGATGGCTTACAATTTAAGCTGAAACATCAGAAGATAATTAAAAAATACACATTTTTTAAATAGTATTTTTTGGATCAACCTTGACTAAACACTACAATAGAACATCTATTAATAATCTCTACGGCCAAAAACTCTCCATCCGAAATATTTTAAATGTCCTTAAAACTGAAATGTCTTAAACTATTAAATAAAAGCCGGTCCCAACGGTCTAAAAGCTCCTGCATGAGAATCAGAAACAAAACCATCAAGTACTGGAGTAGCTCCCCTTCTAAGAGTTAGTTATGTCTGTCAATAAGTAGAAGGACTTAACTTAGTAAATAGTAAATGCTTAAGTCACTTAAACAAGTACAAAAGTTCAGTACGCAGAAAGATTATATTATACCTCAATAATTGTGTCGGAGGGTGGTAAGTCTGCAGGCAGTTGAGCAAGTCCTGATCCCGACAACTTAAGCTGAGTCAAGTTTGAGAGGAAACCCGCCTTGAGTAAATTAGTAGAAACCAAATCAGGAGTGGTCCTGCCATTTCTAATACTCAAGCTCTTCCGTTTTTCATCCTCATGTATACCTTCCCCAGTCATATTCTACAACAAAAATTATTCTTGTCTTAATGTACTTGTTACTCACATTTATATCACGATTGCCAGGCAGTTTATGTCATATGCACCTGGGACTTAATATCTCAGCCTAGCAATCTCCAAAAACACTGGGAGCAATGGGGGGAATAGTGATACAGGTTCAGTATGGATAGTATACTGTATGAATATATAATATGCAGTATAAATAGTTTCAGCTTTATAATTTAGAATTTGTAACTTATACATATATATTATATATAAACACAAACACACACACACACACTCTCACACTTGTGTAAGTAATTTATTACTATGTTATCCTATTTTAATATGAGAATCTTAATTCATTGATTATGAAAGTTTATCTTCAGGGTTGGCAAAGGTGAGCGATCAATCACTTAGCAAAATCTTACAATCTTCCCGACTAGCAAAATCTTGCTATAAATCTTTGTCTCTTCATAAATATCCTTGTTTATGAGTAGATTTTTCGGGGGGAGGGTTTGGTCAAGGTAGATCCAAATAATATATTTTTTTTTAAATTGTATTTTTTGGATCTACCTTGACTGAACCCCAACAAAAAAAAATCTACTAATAATTTCTACGGTCAAGATACCAAGTAGTTTATTGAGCTGTTTAGTGGGAATAAGGCTGGTATACAGGGTCAAAGTTTTGTCAAATTGTTCTTTTCTTACTCAATCTTTGATGTCCTATCAAAACAATGTCATATTAGCATTCAAGAAGTATTCTAATAACATCTAGTGAGTAACTCCTGGAAATAATCCCTCGCCGCTAAAGAGATAATTATTCTTTTATTTGAGTTGAATACAGACATTGACAGTGACCACATGTATTCGGCCACGAGGATGGATAATGTCCGAAAGCGCTCGCCAACAGAAGATGGTTTGCAGAAACCAATGAAGACGGACAATAGAAGGTATGATANAGATAATTATTCTTTTATTTTTATTTTTTTTTATTTCTTCTTTAAATTAGTTAATTTTCTCTTAATTTACAAGACTCAAAAGTATGGAAGTGATTGTAAACAAAGATACAAAAATGATACGACTATTTAAAGCTATTTCAAATCTCCTTAATTTGTTAAAATTTATTATAATTTATATAACAAAGGTGAGTGTAAACTTTTTGAGAAGTAGTACCTGTACTAACTGGTTTTGCAGCAATTACTGCATTTTCAAGCTATAATATTAACAACAATTTATAAATAATATGATATACAACAATAAATAAGTAAATAATAAATAAAATCAACAGTAAATAACATTGATAAAAAGAACAAATAATTTAATATAAACCAATAAATATAAAACCTGTAACATTTTTAAGAACAGGAGGAAGCATAGTCAATATCTTGTCACAGCCTATTTCATAGTATTTCAATTCTATTCCAGAAACTCACTAGGTGGAATGAGGTGAGACACAAAGCACCTCTGTTTATCAGTAGGCAACCAAGGGTACTGTCTTCCAATTATGAAGACTTTCTTATCTCCACCTTCTCCAAAATGTCCAATCTAGGCCTTTTCTTTGCCTTGTGGAGAAGTCACACTTGTGCATCTTCAAATTTTGTTGTTATTCAAAACCTCTGTCTGAATATACATGGCTCAATGGATGATGTGACACCATAAGCCTGGCAGCTGCTGAAGAGGTAGAGGATGAAAGGGGTAGGCCATGGGGAAAATTAGCCTAATCTTGTAGCATAAGACTGCCAGTATCATTGGTTGTCTACAGATAAATGGTGGTGCTCTGTGTCTGATCGTATTCAACCTGATGAATATTTTATGAATACATTAAAATATTATGAAATAGGCTGTACAAGTTATTGACTATGCTTCTTGACTAGGCTTGAATATATATATATATATTTTGGGTACACATCGACTGCTATTGGTCATTAGTGCTTATTTATTTATTATTTGCTTATTTATTGTTCTATATCATATTATTTATATTATAACTTTATATAAACATAAAATACATTTATTGTTGTAAATTAATTATAAATTGTTGTTAATGTTAAAGCTTGAAGATGCAGTAATAGCTGCAATAAAGTTTTTTTTTTTTAAAAGCAGGAAGACTGCACCTTTTACTGAACCTATTAAATAATTAATGGTTCACACAGAGAATACTGCACTAAAAAGTAAGGTTATCAAAGCAAGATGGTCCCCAGATTTTTAAGAAATTTTTACAGCCAAGTCCTTATTTTCTATAATTTTTTATTTTTTATTTATTTTTTTACCATATTTTTCAGCTGAACACATTTACAAACAATTCAAACATNTTTTTTTATTTTTTTTTTTATAACCTTTATTTACATATTAAATTCTGTTAAAAATAAATAAAAACAATTTGTAATTTGATAACAATGATTAATAGAAAAAAATGACATTAATGAAAGTCACATGAGGAGAGGAGGTGACCAGTGACACCACTCTCAAATTATTTACAGACTATGTCCCCAGGAAGTCGTGGGGAGGGACAACCATCTTCGTTTGAGCCAACGGGGAGGGTTGTAAGGGTTGGAGTTGGAAGACAAGGTCTGTGCTAGTGGATTAGGATAGAATGGCAGTTTACTGGGGAAAGGCTGATCCTGAACAAAAGGAATATTAAAATCATGGTGAAGAGAGGAATTGGATACATAATAGGGAGCATTTGCGATTATTCGGAGGGTTTTGGATTGAAAGGACTGGATTGATTGGATGTTGGAAGGCTTGGCCGCACCCCAGATTTCTACTTCGTAAGTCAGATTGGTCGTAATAAGGTTTTGTAGAGCGCCACATTGTTTTCAATCGTAAGATTGGAGTTCTTGTTCATGAGTCTGTATAGAAGTCCATATCGTCGATTGAGTCTTTACTCACTGAATTGTGGGTGATGTCGGCGATGTAACTTCCCACACTTGTTGAGCGCACTTAGTTCTTGTTGTCTATTAATTTTCAGTTCATAACACTGCCTACAACCTATAAATAGTATTTGATAAAAGGGAGCTACACAAACGTGGTGTTCACTGGCCGGGACTCACCGGTACTATATTTTCTATAATAAAAAAGATTTTTAGCTTCACCAAAATCCCCCAAACCCCTCCCTCCACCCTCCAAAAAAAAAAAAGGAAAAAAAAAGTAGGGTAGATGGTAAATAATTTTATGAGTGTTAAGATGATGATTCTTCTCTGTAGTGGAGACTCTCCAGGTAAACATATTTAATTTATTTGAAATTTTTAATTTGAGATGTGAGTAGAATAATATCGTAAAAGAAAACTTATAGCTAGTCAACTCCTGATCGGACCTCAGCTGCCTTCTCTCTCAGGATGAAAGTCATATCAGCCTTCATGATTTTCTTTTTCTTCTTCAGGAGTCTATTACACAAATTAATAGGTTCATTTCACCTTAGTATCTATATAACTAGCCCAGATTTTTTTTTTCTTTTGGTTCATAAAAAAATATATATATTTCCATTAAATTATTGTACATTTGTTCTTGAGAGACTACAACAATGTGAATCAATATTCATGTTTTTTCTCAAGAATTGAACTGTCCCTCTTTTTTTTATCAAAATTAAGCTTTCACTCATCAAGGCTACAATGAAAATGAGACATGGCTGAAAAATAGAAAGAAAGAAGGAATCAAGGTAAACCACAAGACTAATAGGAAGATATTACACCTACAACCGAACCCTAAGGACAATTTAAGATAATAAGCACCAGCAATTTATTCCTTGTTCATGAAACTAATTTTTTTTTTCTTCAATAGACCAAATATCATTCAAAGATACTAAAATTTGAGGCAAAATAGACAACTGCCAACATTGGACCGTAAGAGAAGCCAAAGAAATAATTAAACATCCTAACAAAATGTATAAAGAAGATGGATACAGATTTAGTAAAAACCAGTACCCTGCCTTGAAAAACAGACAAAGAACTTACATGTCAACTTTTTGTAAAAGTCTCTCGTACCAGATCCTAGCCAGACTTCAGGACTATGAGATGTCAGAATTCAGTCACATCACCTGAACCAACTGGTATAAATATCCTATCCCTTCTTCATTTCTACTGAAACCCTGAAGACAGTAAGATGAGGGGAAGCTTGGTTTAGATAAATAAATTATCTGAAAAAAAAAAGAATATTTACAATTTGTTTTATTTTAGGCTGATATTCGGCTCTCTAAGATTACTCCAAGTATATTCAAATAGAAACAAAACTCCATATAGATTACTAGCAGTTTTTTTTTTTTGTTAGGGTTCGGTCAAGGAAGATCCAAAAAATACAATTTAAAAATGTGTATTTTTTTAATTATCTGCAAACGTTTCGGCTTACATTATAAGCCATCTTCAGGGCTGTTGAAATACAATGTCAAAAGAAAAACATAAAAAAACTAAATGATTTACATTATTATTACATAGAATTGCCATAACTATAAATAATGTAATATCAAATGTGAAATATCAAATAACAACTATGTAAAAAATTAATTCACTACACCTTTTTTTACCACTGTATTTTAACAGCTCTGAAGACGGCTTACAAAGTAAGCCTAAACATTGGCAGACAATTAAAAAATACACATTTTTTAAATTGCATTTTTTGGATCTACCTCGGCCGAACCACAACAAAAAAAAAGTCTATTTATAAAACTCTGATTTAATTTATTTAAGGTAAAACACTTTAAATTCAGAAGCTCTTCAAAATCTCACACCTTTAGTTATGTAAAATAATAATATAGAATGTTTTAAAGCTATTTTTACTTCAATAGTTTCTTGTCCGACAAAATAATTTACTTTAAAATATTTTTTCCTAATATAGAATTACTTTTATATATTTTGCTAAATTATAATTATTGCATAATTTACATTTGCTACTTTGAATTCAAATATAACTTTGAATGCTTTGAATATAATTAATATTCTATTAATTTAGCGGGAAATACTTTACACCATCCCCATTAAATTTTGATAAATAAAAAGTGATTAAAAAAGTACGACAAGTAGGAACAACATAAAATGTGAACTCTGCACTAGAGTAGTAATTGAAAAATATTTATATTTAAATTTTCCAAGGTGAGTAAACTCCAGTTCTAATGCTTCAGTTTTGTCAATAGCAAAGAAACAATATATAAGACAATTATAAAATTAAACATTATAAATGTATAATTTTAAAATAATAGCATGTAGTAGGATTCATTGAATTTCAGGCAACTGTTAATCCATGAAATGTTTCTCATAAAAATTTGGCATTCATATAAACCCTCACTTCTGATCAACCAATTTATATAATTTATGGTACATATAATAATAACTTTCAATAAAAGGCTAGGATACAGATTAACCTCCACCTCTAATGCTGAGACTTTGCTAATTAACAGAAAATATTTTTTGAACAATGATTTTAATACTAATGCAAATTTCCACTCCATTTAAATGCAAATTACGTTCAAGAGAATATTAAAATGCCTTTAGCCATATTCAGTGTTTCAGGTAATCCCATACTCGCATCCAACCATATTTGCTTCTAATATGATTTTACTGATTCACAGAAAGTACCCTATAATTACTATGTTATACTTTGTTTAAATAATATACATCCTGTAGTATAATCTGTTGCAATTCAAGGTGCCGGGTAAAATCCCTGAAGATTCTTTGATCTCAGTAAATAACAGTTCAAATCATTTACATGTGTATTATTTAAATTTAGGTGTTAAATTTAATAGTCAAAATATTTTAAGAATATTTTAGCAGCTATAATCCATGAGCAATTTTTAATTGAACTGTAGGTAGCAGGTAAACCCTTACTCCCATTTGCTCGATTTTATTTCTTAAGGGTTTTAGATATAAATGCTAAATACCTATTTTTAGCAGTGTTAACAACTCATTATAATTCCTAGATCAACAAATTAAAATTTAGAAATTTGTTGAACTCACACTCTTCCATTTAGTTACTTAACTCCTAAAATCTTTTTTTAATAACTAAACCGACTGTGTTTAGTTTCATTATTCAAAATCTAAGTTAAATGAAGGATTATTTCACTGATTTAGCTAATTTAATCAATTTATTCATTATTTAAGTCTAAAATCCCCTAAACACAGCAATATTATTTTTTATTTTTGTTCTGAATTGTTCATAAATTGAGACCATAACAGAAGTACATCAGAATATACATATGGTAAAGTTGTAAGTATACAAATGCAATGAGGAAATGACAATACACAAATATTCAAAACAAAATTAAATCAGAAAATTAAGTATCTTGATATCCATAATAAAATATTAAAATAACTTAAACAGTATTAATATACAGATAAATATACCCCATAATTTTTAAATGGCTTCGAGCAGCGCCTTCATAGCATAAACAAAAGTACAATAAATATTCTTGTACACCATAAAAAAAAGAAAATTGTATAAGGAAACCTTCCACAAAATAGGTTATAAGCAATGCGGTAACATTGTCACTGCCATTAAAAGTTATAAAGTTCGGAAATAGTTTTTTTTTTTTTTTTTTTTTGCTTATATACAGTATTAATGAACTGTATTGAGTTCACAATCACAAATGAGCTATTCCAAAGCACGTGAAAAATCAATATCATTACTCCCCTCACAATTTGATGTATTAATACATAGTTCCATTGTCTTCGAAAAATCATTTAACGTACGAAATTTAAGTCAAGATAAGTAAAATGAAATAATGGTATAAAGGCGGGTTAAAATCTAAGACTACATTATACTCGTCTTAGACATAATTTTATTGACAACCTCAAACAATTCTTCTACCAGTCATTTTAATTGACAATCCGATTTAAGAGTTAATTAATATTAAGTCCAAGAGTTGGGTAATAAATAAATATATATATATATTCTTTCAGAATTTGCATTCTTAAAAAATATTCAAATATTCGCAAGTTTCGGCTTGGGTTGGAAGCCCTCTTCAGATAAAAATTTGCAATAATTTTTCATGGATTATCGCGTTTCAAAAATCTGGAGGGAGATTCCATATCCCCCTGAAAAAAATAAATTTGCTGGCGGAAACTACAGATCACTAAAATAATATATATAGTAATAATAATGAGTTACGCCATATTGACGCCACGAAATGGAAAAAATCTTCGGCGCCGGATACATTAAGGTTAATCTGAGAAAAATATATTAAAAATAGAATCTTTAAATGTATTTAAGTCAACTACACCTACCTATCGTAAAAGCGAGGGAGAGGCTCTTTTAAAATGGGAAAACCAGTATAACTAAAATATGGGGAATAAAAAGTACTGATATAGCGGTGTAGGGTGAGAGGAGGCCCAAGTGGTGAAGTTCTAAGAATTATCAGTAATCTCTATAACTATAATTATAAGATTATAACTATAGTTATATATGATAGGTATATCATACTTATTTTCATAGAAATTATTTAATAACTAAATATAGCCATATTTATATTTGAATGGTGAATTTTATTCACTTTTTTCAAATATGATTTTCATACATTTTAAGAGTCAAGAGAAACTATTTGATTATTTCACCTGAAATTCTTTAATTGGAAGGAAGAGAAGTTTAGAAAATGCCAAATCGAATATTATTGTGTTATTAGTGATATGAGCAACATTTAATAAACTCAATAGACGGATAATTTATTTTTATAATGTCTTTGTAGAGTAAATAAAAAATAATACGCTAAAAAATATATTTAAGAAACTAACTTTGAATGCTGAGTGCTTCCTCAACTCATTCCTCGTGGTCAGGGTATAGACGGCCATAACTATATTACTATTTAACTCATTTGCTATTCTTTTGCTTTTAAGATGGAATTAAATATTTACTCTTATCTTCGTCCAACATAAGTGTACACAGGAAATCTTAGTCTACGCAACAGTGCGAAAATGATCTAAATCAAGAATGAATGACATTTTTCAAAAAAACGTTCCTGCTATTCTTACAATAAATTTGCAAATATAAAATTTTAAAATGAATATACTTGAAGCTTAATTTGAAATAAAAATTTAATTCATAATTACATTTTTGAATTTTGAACGGTAAAACCGTGAACTTTTTTATTTCCTTACGAAAAATTTGCTAATATATACAATTAATATCCAGTGTATCTTGAATTAATTGATTAAATTGAGATTCTTTGGAAGCGAAATAAATTCCTAACTTATCAATTTTATAGAAGTTCACTTTAGAAGTGTTTAAGGTTTTGACTGATAACAAATAAACAAAATTCAAAATAAAATAATGACAAGGCTAAAACTACTTACTTGTATTTTATCTAAAGATTTCCACATTTTTGTTTGCAGTATTATAAAAAAGAACAAGGATACTTGTTAATATATAATTCTTCACTGAGCAATATTTGACGATCTACTAGTTAAGATTACAAAAAGCGTCATAATTTTAACTTTAATAAGCTTATATGTTATTATTAACAATGTGATTTATCGATAAAGAAAAAGTAAACAATTCAGGCTAGAGAGATACAGAACTTTATAATACTTCTTTGGGAAGGATCAATTGCTTTTCTAAAACCTTAATCCTAGATGGCAGTGTATGCATCTCCTTTATTTGTTCTGTAAAAATGAACGCCACCAGATAGCGGGTTTAGATCCCTTAATAATATTTTAATTCAGTTACTCTTCTGTTACTTATGAATAATAATAATTTACTGTCGAATAATATTTTTGTGTAATTATTTAAATGTAAAATTTTCATTCGAGGACAAGTTTACTGTTTGTCAATACAGTACAGAATGTATTAAGGAGTTTAAGAAATAAGAGTCAAGTTACAAATATACATTCACTTATAGTGATACTATTTTGCTGATTATTCGTATGATTATAAGTGAATGTATATCTGTTACTTGGCTCTCATTTCTAAAACTCCATAATTCATTCGATCTTGACGTGTAGTAAACTTGTGCTCAAATGATAATTTTATATAAAAATAAAAGTATTTGTTCTCTCTCCTTATCATCCTGAGGTGCTGTTGTTCTGGTAACGGAGGATTTGGGGTTTCCTCTGATCGTTTTTCTTAGTGTCTACATTTATATGTTTAAGTATATAGTAATATACTGATTGGCTCATGAAAACTAAAAGAAATAACTAATGATAGAATGCACTAGGTATTTTATAAATTAAATGAAAATGAAAATAATATTCTTTGCCGATAGATTTAATCAAAATTTGTTCTAATTTAATCGAAATGTTCAGTACACATGGCCCTTGACGAAAAGTTCCTGGTCGGCGGCTGCACCCTTCACCGTCCCGGCCACATACCTTCCAAGGGCTGCTTCGCTGTTTGCTCTCGCCCTCTTCATCAACTCTTCCTGTGCAGCCTGAACGCACTCGCTTTTACCTAGAATACAGGAAAAAAATTCCGTCATTTCTCTACAGGTCAAATATAAAATATCTTTCATATTACATATTTTTCAACCAATTTGTATAATAGTACATATATAATTCTTGTAATGCCTCCATATTATATTTTAATGTTTTCAATAACAAAATACTCAAATGTATTAGCGTTTTAAAAAAAAATCACCCTAAATGGGTAATGCTTGAATTTCAGAAAATATTTTAAATCTCAAATGAGTAAATATCGATTAATTAACAAATAAACCTTTTTTTTTTTTTTTTGCTGCGTTAGCCTCCCTTGCAACCACTTAGGGTCATTGGAGGGAGGGGCTATCTACAGGTTGCCACCCCATTTTAAACACCCATGGCTCAGGACAAGCTTCTATTTATAAATAAAAGATTGACCTGGGCGGGATTTGAACCCGCGGGGTGTCAGGATTGCGAGACCCGTACGGATCCCCTGAGCTAGCCTGGCGCCCCAAAAACCATTTTTTAAAAACCACTAAGAAAAATAAAAAAAAAAAAAAAATGACTTAAAATAAAAATTCATAACCAATCACTATCAAATTTTAGAATTTCCCCAGGGTCACAAGGGTCATCCCTTGACCAGTGAGTAAATATAAGTCGGAGACAGCTAGGATGTACCTGTCTATCCCCACTCTTCTACGTCAGCACTCTGTGGGATAAGAAGCTCTCACTGCCACCCTAACTGATCTAAATATCATCTCCAAAATTATAACTTCCTGTGTCAAGTCGAATAATGGATAAAACAAGTCGGATCGTATGCAAAGCCAAACAGAATATTGGGAAATCTCTTTCAGAAGAATTACACTAAAAGACCTGTTACCCTTATAAGAGGCAAAAATTGCGATATTTATTTCCTATCCTGATCTATGATTTCTCCTCTCTCTTACTTTATCTACAAAACTATAGCATAAAAAAAAATAAATAAAAAAAGTCTATATTCTTGGCTACTCACCTCCCCAGGCTTTGAGAACGGAAGCTTGAAGTGCCCTACCGTAGCTGAAGGTGAGGGCCCAAGGCTTCCTCCCGACGAATTTATTGATAGCATCCAGATTTATTGTGGCTTCCTCTTCCGTCTGCCCTCCGGAGAGGAAGACCACTCCCATCGCAGCTGGTGGCATCTGTGGGGAGAAGAGCAAGGAGCCATTCAAGCATTTCACTAAGATTTAAGCTTTTTTTATTATTTATAAATCTAACAAACTGCACCGCCTTATTCAATGAATTATAAATAAATTATGAATTTTTATATGAATTCATCGACAAAATGTATTTTTTTAAACTATCTTTCATTGGCATCTTATCATTTTTACCTTTGAAAACTACTTAATTTTTTTTTTTTTAAACTTTTATTTATTTATTACATTCTGTTAAATTAAAACATTTTGTAATTTGATCACCACAATGAATTAGAGAAAAAAAAATGACATACAATATCAATCACATGAGGAGAGAAGGTGACCAATGACACCACTCTCAATTTATTTACAGAGTATGTCCCCGGGTGGTCACGGGGCCATCTTCTTTTTAGTCGTCGGGGAGGATCATAGGGGTTGGAGTCCGATGACAGGGACTGGGCATATGGATTAGGGTGAAAAACGACTTAATGAAGTTTTTTTCTCTTATTTTCAAGTTACAATTGTAATTTATTTATTAAATAAATATTGGATACTATTGGAGCATCTTTTTACTTAAAATGCATGATGGAAAGTCTGTAACATATCCACTTTCAGTAAATTGGATGTATAACTATAAATAGCCATTTTTAGTACTCAACCATATGTTTTGGGACCTATTATCAAAAATTGGGATTATATCAATGTCCAAATTTTCAGGCCAGCTATATTATAGTATTATACATATATTTGTACAATAATACATCTAAAGCTATAAATGTAACATCCTTAAGGCGTATATTACATCTATTTTACGTCAGCGGATATCCAATAATTTTATAAAGCGGTAAATTTGGTTACTTTTGGTTTTTGGATAACGCTTGAATATTTTGAGTGTTTATGTTTATATTTATCCAATTGTTTTCGGATATTCATTTCAAACAGCCTTGCAATTTTTGTAGCACATAATTAGAATATTCAATGAAATTTCTGTAACAATTCTGCAATTGCGATGGCTAATGGTAAACCATTAGATCACTGCCTATTTACAGCATTAATTAATGCTCAATTAAATTTTCTTTCAACCCACCTGTATAAAACTTGTTTCAATTAACAAGTGGATAGATAAGGCCCATAAAAGAAGATTCAAAGCAAGTTTTAAAAAACCTATAAAAAAGATTTGTAGCCTGAAGAAAAATGGGATTTGCACTATGAATTACTGAATATCAATGTAATTCATTCTTATCTTGTGACAATTATTTCTTGTTAGTCTACTGAGATCAACACAAATTAATTTTTAATGTAAAGGAAATTAGCTATAATCATGTAGGAGATTATAAATTTTTATTATAGAATAACTTTATTCCTGAAAAATACGACTATAGTTGAATGTTAAAAGCCAGTTATAGCCTTATCGACACGTTCGAGTCTTTTTGGCTTTACAACTTAGGCCAACACGTTTTTAACTAAAAAAAACTTCCATTCATTTTCACCATGAGCGCTAGTGGTCATTGTCTCATAAATTAAACAAAATTTCATAGCTATCCATTCACACTTTACCTCAGTTTTGTGGTAAGACAGAAACAGAAAGTTCAAAACTTGATATGGTATCGCTATATTCTTTGACCAACCACTAACATTTGAAGCTTTGCCATAGAGGAGCAAATAAGTGTATTACTCACAGTCCTTGCAAGAGCAGTGACTGTGGCCTCTGCTATCTCTTCAGAGGAGTACTTGATGGGCCCCTGCATGCCGCCAGTGACCATGTTCGGCTTCAGGAGAATACCTTCCAAGTAGATATGGTGGTCGTTCAGAGCCTTGAACACTGCAGCCAAGACTGTCTCCGTCACCTTCTGGCACCTGTCCAGGTCATGGGTACCATCAGGAAGGATCTCGGGCTCCACTATCGGCACAATCCTGAAAACCCATAAGTTAACTTTGGTTGAATAAGAGATTGCCTATCCCGTTAATTTACTTAATTAACGGCAGGTTTTGGTGGCACCACACCTTCTTCAAGTACACAGATCTACTGACACAGATATATAAATAAATAAAGAACTTGAAGTATTATATTAATAACTGTAACAAATAATATGTTAAATTTAACAACACTTTTATCAAAATAAAGGGGTGTAAAAAAGTTGGTAAAATAAAATTTATAATAGAACAATATTAATACAGATTATAACAATGGTAAGACCCGATTTCCCAGTGTCATAGGCGCCTTCCCTCAGTGTCAGCATTATCGAAGCCGACTGTGTATATGGACAGTAACTCCTTTTTCCAATTCACTAAACTTCGTATTATATAAATTTCATGCGTTACTACGGAATTAATTGTTCAGATTAAAAGTATATTTTAACGTTCAGGCATAGATTTTCATTTTCTTTTAACATATAATTATTTCAAGTTTTTTACTTACCAATAGTCTAATCGCCTTAAACTACCTACTTATACTTAGGTATTAGAGGTGATTGGTCACCGGCTTACTTATCTACCACTGTCAGAAGGATTTTACGTTGTATATTACACGGAGAAAAAGAAACGGCTAAGGACCTGAAATGATAAATTAATGGAGAGAAAATCTTTAATGAAGTCATTTCATTAAAGATTTTCAAAAAAAGCAACCAAAAAAAGATTGAGACCAATATGAGATTTTAAATTCCATTGGCAGCTCCCGCGAGAGTGGTGCGCTATGCTGTAACTGCTCCTTTCTTCACTGTTTCAGAAAAGCCATTTAAATTCATAAACTGGATGGGGATCACAGTCCTCTAGCTTTCTTTTCAATTAAACATCTTTTAAATCAACTAATTATTATTTTTAGGAAACATTTTATTAAACAAAAGGTAGCCCTTAAAAATTACAGGAAGAAACGTTAATTCCACTTCTTACCCCTAATTGTTAGGAGCTACGTTTGAATAAAATAATAAGAATAATAAGGAATTCTGGGGTAACTGTCTGTTAAGTGAGTTTTTATTTTTCATATACATTTTAAAATAATCATTATTTTCCGAACAAGTATTTTCCGAAGGATCAGTGCAATTTATATTATTATTAGTAAGTTATATATAATAATGCTGTCGAGATTAATTTATTCATGTGCATATAAAAATCTCTGCAGTAATGAATCATTAGAATCAAGCGTAATATTTTGGAGTTCATTCAGTATTTCATAATGTTCAGAAATATACAACCTATAAAGGAATTTATTCTTAGCTTTTAGTACAATACACTAAGCTCTTCATACAACGTATCATTCAAGCTGAGGCATTAAATATAGAGCGCATCACCTGTTCGCTTGACAAATTGAGGCGTATCTTGCGAGCACATTCGCATTTTCCAGTATGGCCTGGTAGCTGGGGGTGTTGCGGGTGATCTTGAGGACACACCTCCATTTGGCGAAATGGCAGCCGTCCCTCTTGAACTGAGCGCATCGATCCGCCAGGTCGTCCAGTCCCTGCGTGGTGCACTCGTCTTCCGAGCCAGCCAGGGGCACGATTCCTTTGTCCACCTTTCACATGGAATAGTCTATCATTAATTTTCTTCTCAAACTTCAAAAAGACCGTCAAGCAACCTAAATTGTTCTAAAAGTATGGTCAGGTAATCAGTCAAAAAAAAAAAAAAAAA